>WBMV01007508.1:32083-51731 GCA_013396655.1 Campylorhamphus procurvoides | reverse complement strand
CTGAGCGCTGAGCTCTCTGACCTGTTGGTGCAGATGATGACTGTGGTCTAGTCGGGAGTGGTGGTCGTAGTCTGATCGAGAGTGGTGGTTTCCTCCTGTTGAGGTCCTGCTGCTCCTCTGGATCCGATGAGTTGCCCTCAAGGTCTTCTGAGCCCCGTTTATGTACCCTCAGTGAGCACCCAGTCCAACCCCCAGGGCGCAGACTCACACAATGGGTGATTAACTCTGTGAGTCATGGGGTATTGTTGAACCGTTGATGACCCATTAGCAGCCACACCCCCTCAGGCTGGGTGTGAAGGTACTAATGCCTCACTGGGCAGCTGCTGCAAATGGTCCATTGTTCTTGGGAAATGAATAGAGAGGGTAGAATACATAGCTTTGATCACCCCCACACAGTGATAACTGGTCCCTCCTGCTGAACTAGGACATTACTAAAATTGTTTTTTTGGGTACTTTTTTTCCCCTTCCCTTTTGGGAGGGGGGAATCCGTGTGGCCGGCCCTTGGGCTTGGCAGGGAGCCAACCCAAACCTCCACAGTCTCCTTAATTTTATTGGAAGAAACAGCCTTTGGATGTCAGAAATCTTAGACTGACCCACACGGCAGCTATATTCTACTAAAGACAGAGACCTTGGGAGGGGTGGGGGTAGTGAAGAACCGCACAAGAACTTAAGGATNAAAAAAAAAAAAAAAAAAACTAAGCAGGAAAATTGAAAAAAATTTCTCATGCAAACACTCATTTTACTATAGCAGTAGATTATGTTCCTTTGCAGGTATCTTTCTTCTTTTATGAAAACAGACCCACTCAGTAATTTTCAAGACAGTAAGATACAGCCACAGGTGTCTTATTTTTTTTGAAGGAAGACAAAAATGCAGTTGAGATGGAATGAATCTGCTGTTATGACAGTCCATGCGTGTTTCTTGAAAGAAAGACACTACAAATGAAAAATGAAAAGCTAAAGGAAATTGAGTTTCAGCTTGAGGCAAGAGCTATTTGCTTACATGCAGCCTCCTTTCCAGAGGCTAGAAGGTACAATGTCTGGGCTTAAACCCTCTCCAAATCCTGGACAACTTGTACCAAACAAGAGCATCCATTCAGCTGCTTTGTGGTTATGAGTTCATAGCAGTGTTAAAAGAAGTCACCTGAAGGTTTTTGAAGGAAGTCAAAAAAGGCCTAAAGAAAAAGAAATAAGGTGGAGAAGGATGAGGAAGTAGGCAGGTGTCAGAGGATCTAAGGAAGAAGGTCTCAAGCAACTTCCCTGCAACCCCAAACACAACATTTGCAGCTGCATGGAGGGTAGAAAATGGGTCAGATTGCAGGTTTATAGAAAGAGGAAGATATCTAAGAAACAGTTTAAATGTCTACAGAGGACAACAGGGAGGAACACAAGTAACTCCTGGCTCACAAGCCTGATAACACATAAGGTAGCAGTGATGTCACCTGTGCCAGAGAGCAGGAGGGAGGTTCAGGTGATTCTCTTCTATGTTAAATTTAATCTGACAGAGAAATATACAGGGAGAAGTGTCAGAGGCAGAAATGGGTCAGCTGGTAGAAGAAAACAGACAAGAAACAGAAGTGCAAAGACACCATCCCTGGAGGTCAGCAGAGGCTGCATCAGATCTGTTCCACTCTCCTCACTCTCGAGAATTTTTTTCCCATCTACCCTTAGTGCTCTGGCTGCAGCTCATGGACAGTTACAGGCTGGAGGGCAGTGGGCTTGGCCAAAGCCATATTTCAGAGGGGCTAGCAAAAATAACAACCCTGAGATATTACTGCAAAGTGGCAGTGAGGTTTGTCCATCCCTGAATGGCTTCAGTCTGCTGCACTGATGAGACTCTTTAAATGCACTATTAACCCCAAACCAGAGAATGTTATTTGGTTGGCATCACACATTCACAAGCAGGCAAGTAAAGCCCAAAGTACATAGTTTATGCCAAAAATACAGACTGCAATTTCAGTTTTCACTTTGGAGAATGATGTACAAGATGCACTCTACTTGTGCCAGTGAGTCCAAGAGCAAAGTAGTGTCCAATTTCCCCTGCACAGAAGTCAATGGTAACTGGCTCCTTCCCACAGCTTGACTTAAAATAGCACATGCTAATCGACCCCTGCAGTTTATCCCACAAACAGCAAACCACAAGTACCTGGGGAGATCAGTGCCATCAACCAACCTTTCCCATGTGATTCCCAAACTATCTTCCATTTTTCCAATGAGAATAATTTGCTGCCTACCACCAGCTGCTTTTCCAGAGATATGGCATCCTTACTCTTCTGACAAATCAGATCTGGAAATGCCTTTGCAGCATAGAAACAAAGCTCCAGTATCTTCAGAGACCACAGAAGGTAGCACAACCATCAAACACCAAGGGAATCATGGAATACCTAGAAATCCTTTGCCTCTCACAGCTTGCCCCGCATTGACACAGGTGGGTAACAGCACTATTTCATTATTTGATTACTTAATTATTTAATTTAGCACTATTACTAGCTGAGCCAGGTATCACTCACCTGCCTGGCAAGAGGGCTGTGGCTGCAGGTTCTCTATGTCAGGAATTAGGGCAATCCCAAAGAGGAAAGAGGAGATTGAGAAAAGTAACTCCAGCAAATAACTTGAGTGTTGTTCCACCTCAATCATACAAGGAAAGAAAAAGCAATAGGAAGAGATATTTGCTGGTTGAGGGAAAAGGAATTTAGGGCTTTCCTGTCTGCAGGTTCTGCCAGCTACAGGCAGACTCAATAAGACCCTGCAGATCACAATGTTTAAATTGGGGACTATACAGCTATATCCACTCTTTTATGCTAAGAAATATGACATTTCCATATTCACACCTAGGGTAACATTTAGAATAAAAATAAGTTCATATTCCTTAAATTCCTGCTTCAATTTTATTTACAAAAGTTGTGACCAAATTATCTAACAGACAGAAGAGGGAACTGCAAGTCAGCATTCCTGGATTTTACTACCAGCCCTGTCACTGCCTTACTTTATGATTTCCAGCAGTCAATATATCTAAGTGTGCTTTATTTTAATAAAGCGGATATATTGCTCACCTAGCTTCACTGTTACCCAGTGAAATGAGCTAATATTCAAAAAAGTACTTAAAGATTCACAGAAAATAGGATATACTTCAAGTTGTCTCATTTGAGTATTTAAACTGGAGTTCTACCAGCTATACTTTCCAGAGTAACAAATGCTGTCCTACCTGACCATGACTAAATGTGATATAGGTTAAAAAGTGTTAAACACACTCATGTAGATATGGAGCACCATTTAGTGTCACACAGAACCCCTCCATCCCCCTTCCATGGCAATGTTACTGTTTGCCTTCATTTGTATCACTCAGAGCCAGATAAGAAGCTGATTATTTGGATACTTTGCCAACACGTAACATATGTCTTCTTGACTGTATCTCAGTGAATGAAAATATTTTCAAGGGCAGAGTTGCTAGGTTACTCATTTAGTTTGTTATGCATTGAAATCTGAGTTTGATCAATTCCAATCAGAAAATAGTTACAGATTTCAAAGGAGTTTTCTGCTTCCTTTACACATACATGCACAAACACCAAAGAGGGGAAGCATGACAAAATGGGGGGGAAAATAACATTAGACCCTAAAAGTTCTCCTAAAAGTTTCTGCTACAGCAACGTAGCAGGGTGACACATTGGAAGTGAGGTGCTAATACACCTCCATGGCAGATGCTGAAGGCTGTGCAGAAGAGCCAACACACCATATCCTGACATGCTCTGCCCCAAAGCAATTAGAGATTCTTCCCACAGCAGGAAAGGGGAGTGCCCTGCCTACCAGCACCAGGCACAAAGCTTGGAATACACTGCTCCTGTGGAGACGTAATAACATTCATCCCTCCTGAAGTGGGGTCAGCTGCCCATCTCAACCTGATGCATGCAAGCTAACAGGAACAAGGGAAGGTTCCCTCCATCCTCTTCCAATCTCCAAAAGGATAACAGAACAACAGAGAAAGGTTGAGAACCAATAAGAAGAAGTTGAAGCCAAACTGTAAGGCAAAATCCTTGAAAACAACTATAGCAGTTAGCCAGGAGGAGCTGGGAGTGGAAAAAACCAAAACAAATCACACCATTGTCCATGGAGCATGTATGTTCTCCACTCACTTGTGTTTACAAATCAAATTGAATTCTTTATACTATTCTTTCATCAAATACCCATCCCTGAGCCCAGTGCAGAAAGTACACAGGTTAAATACAGTATCTGGTGTTCACACAATAGAATGAATGGCATGAAGTAGGGTATTCCCCAGTGGAAATACCGATCAATCTCTGAAAATATTGCAATTTTGCTTGTCCTCCAGTAACATGCTTCATAACTTTGCAACCTAGAAACACTCCTGTAGTACATCCTGGCAGCTCAGCCATCTAATCTTTCTGGGTCTCACCTATGGCACCGCAGCTCTGGTGGCACTTCTGCTGAGCTAACTGCTAAATGTTGAAGAAAAGCTGAAATTGCTAGACTTTATGTCTTGAGATTAAAAAAACAAACAAAAGAAAACAAACCAAAGCAAAAAAAACCCAACAAAACCCCACAAAACAAACAAAAAAATAATCATATATTGCTCAGCTGAAGCACAATGCTAGCTAAGCATATGGAATTGTACAAGTATTTTCAGTTGACATTTTGCATTGTTTTAATATTGAGCCCTTCTTTCATGCAGATCACAAAAACAGCACTCAGCAGGAAGCTGTACTCCAAAGGAGATCTTTCTCTCTACTGTTTTAACTCATACAAGCTCTCATACAAGCTGGTGAACACACACACACACACAATCTGCAACCTTAATCACTTCGGGGGATGGAATGGACAGTGGAGGCACCGTAGCTGGGCTCTGTTGAAATCCTTGAAGGGAGGGGAACTTGATGGTACTTTGCAGCTGATCCAACACAGGGCAGCTGTCAACCAAGGGAAAGTGGAGAAGATGTTTTGCTGCTGAGCCTAGAACTGCAGTGAAATCTCTGTCCTTAGAAGAACTTTGTTCATTAGAACCTAATTGTAATATTAATGCACACCTCCATCCCACAATTACCTGCACCAGGGTACGACCTCCCCTCACTGAGCATGCACTCTGTATATTATTGAATATACCTTTAAGAGTGAAGTGGTAGAGTTTTACACCAATCAGTAACAAAGGTATGTATGACTAGAGTCACTCAATCTCCACATAAAGAAATAGTATAAAAATAAGTCAAGAATGGTGAGAATTTAGGGAAGACTCCAGTAACTACTGGAATCAGTTGACGGGCTGAACCTGTCTCTCCCCCATAGGGGCCATTGGGTGAGCACCACACTGTGCATGCTGAATGATTATCTTTAGCTCATTTTTATTGGGGATTAGAGCTTGTCTATATATCACTTTGAATATATTTTTAGTCAGATACTGCCATCAGCAATTCTCAAACCTTAACCTGTCACCATTTTCTATTATCAGTATGTATAAAAAGAGTGTTATTCCATAAACTGTTAGTGTGAGTCCTTCACAGGTGCTGGCAGTATCATACTCAAATGAAAGTGTGGAGACCTGGGAGGAGATCTCTGAGCCTGTTGGCACATGTCCCTAAACAAGTCAGTTGAACTCCCTCTGACCCAGCAGAACTATTCGGTGAAGGGTCCCCATAACAGGACTGGTCAGGCAAAAGAGTCTCGACTTTTCTGGGATGCTGAAAGACTTAATCAAACACTAGCATGACAGCTCTGAAGTGCTGTGCAAGAGGAAACATGAAGAAGCAGAGAAGAGAGGCTGGCAACCCTTGTGCACGTACATATGAAGTCAGGAAAGTCAAGAAGCGGGGAACCCACAAGACTTTGTATGAGACCCCTTTTCCTACAATTACCACAGGAAGTTGACAAGAGTGGGACTCCCTGCTGTCCTCACCTGCAAAGCTGCAATGTCACAAATATTCTTTTAACTAGCCTTTATGAAAATACAGTCACTGAAGATAAAAATTTAGTGAGTGGTGGTGCATAACACTGCTCCAGTCTCAGGTTTTACCTTTCAGCACTTCAGCAAGTGAAATAGTTTCTAACACTAGGTCTGCTCTAGAAGTAGGATACTAAATTTAAGAGTTGAACAGATGTCTGCAGCCCCTGCAAAATATGATCTTACAAATAAAAACTCTGAGTCTTAATAACTCATCATGACATAAATATTTAGTCATCAGTGTTAGATTGATTATACATGTAGGAGTGAGATAAAATAGTCAATGGTTGCTGTTCCTCCATAACATATTTGGCTCTTAAATCCCTCTTCTGTATTTTTAACTCATCAAATGAATTACTGAATTTATGAGTTTGCCTAAGCAAAAGCTAGTCATCGGTGAAATTAAGTGCAACTAGGTTGTAGGCATTACATTGCAGAGAAGTCTAGCAAAAGGCAGCATTGCTCAAATATTACAGAAATCTGCTGTGACATGACCAATGTAAATGGATGCATGAAGTGTAAGGGTACAGGCTGCTTTAGGAAAAGAATGAGATTTCTATGAGCAAAGTGGCACACAGGAAAAAAAAGATGAGTTTTATGGGCAGTTTAGGGTCTTTGTTACTTGCTACTCACCCAGGCAGCTCCCCCACTTACATGAGCTCTAACAAATCCTTCCAACCTAATTTCATCTTTGGCCAATTTTAAAGCAGGTCTGAATCTTCAGAGGAACATGCAGCTGCAAGTCAACATAACAACACAAAAAGTGAATAACAAAACATGAACTTTAGAAGCCAAGAAGAAAAAGCCTGCAGTTACTAACTTTGCAACCTTTAGAAATCAGGTTATTGTTGCAGCCCGGTATGGATAGGAAGTGTGGAAGATTTTCAGCTCTGGAAATACAAAGTTTGGGTATTAGTACAATTGCAACATCACAAGGAAATTAGAGCTCCCAGACAAAGTGCCTGTAACAATGTGGTAAAGTAACCAACATGCACAGAAATTAGCCTGTATCAGTTTTCCACTTTTACTTGTTATATGGAGCACTTAGATCTCCTCACATTAAAACAGAGTACTTGAGCATAGCAGTACACCTGATCCAGTATACTAACACAATAAGAGGGTAAAATCTTGCATTGCAGAATAATACTCTTAAAATTAGTCTTTGACAGAAACGCCACGTGTCAGCCACAATCCCACCAGAATATCTGAAAATGCCATTGTTGCCAAAAATAGCAGGAATCTGTATAGCAAACAGATTCATACTAGGTTAACACTTGCAGTGTTAACAAGCAATTCACATTAATGCTTCAAAGTACACTTTGTCATCACCATTTGTTATGCTGTGAGAACACAGGCATGTGTCAGGTTACTTAAGGAACAGTAATACTGAGTCTCCTGCTATGAAGTAGTTTTATTCTTGACTCAAAGACTAGAGACGTTTCCTGAAACTTGATGTGAGAAGTGTTTCCTTTGAGGTCTCTTCCACAGGCAGATGCCTCATGTAAGCTCCTCACAGCTTTGGGCTCTAACCTGCTCCTCTTTGGGCTTGCCCAGCTGCAAAGCATAGCTATGAATACAAGCCTGCCCTTCACAGGGAAAGTTCTGCGGCTTCCTTTGGGAGAGATGAAAGCCAGGTTCCAGCAGGTGATGTGGAAGAAGCATGTTGGCTCATTCCGCCTTAGTCCTCAGCTGGAAAGACAAGTAGCTGGCATGTGCAGTCCAAAGAGAGGTTCATGAAGGCTATTTCATTTCCTTTGGGATTTCCACTTGACAGATGAGCAATTAAGACAGATATCTCTTGAAGTTATATCAGTATGAATACCACTGTGTCTCCAAATAACTAAATTGGTCTGGTCCCTTTCAAAGTGGTTTGGGTTTGTTTGTTGTGTTTTGGTGGTGGTCTTTTTTGCTCTACCAATATAAAATGTAAAGGCATAAAATGCTCTCTTCATCTTTATAGCAAGATAATCCATGCCTGCTCATTATTACAGGGCAGGTGAGAAAAAGGGTGTAATGGTTGAACTTTAGGCTTTCTTTGGAGACCAGGTGACATGATTTATTTAGCAGATGAACCTCTGTGGTCACCCCTTAGAGTGGGAGCGGGCCGCGGGCACAAGTAGCAATCAGTCAGGTCTGGTCGGGGAGGAGACCTCTTGATGCAGCAGCTGTTTTAATGGGGGGAAGTAAAAACTTGTTTTCTTGTTATTTATTGTGTGTGTACATGTAGAGGTACTAGATATTCCTCTTCTTTGTATGTATGTGTAAATATATATATAAACTGCTTCAGTTCTGCTGAAACTTGGTTTTGTGGGGTTTTTTTTCCTTTCCTTCCTTTTCCCCATGGCCGGGGGGCCTTTGCTGCAAGCCCTTGGCACTTGGAGTTCAGCCAGGGTCAAACAGCCACATAGGGAAATAAACACTTTGTTTTGTCTGCAAAGACCTGCCAGTGACATTGAATTGATTTCTAAAAAAACTAATTCTTGGTGGTCAGTCTAGAGGGCTAGTCATTTACAGCAGTGCATTTCCAGTACTGCAGTGCCCTGGCATGGACTAGCTTCCTAAGTAATAGAATGAGCTAAAATACTCACAACAGAAAAGATATTTTTTGAGCAACTTGATTTCTTGTTTTGTATGGTTCTTTGAAAAGCAATGAACAATTCAAGCCAGATTCTGCTGACACCCATTATTCTAAGACATTATTCCAAGACTGCACAGAACCACAAATCTTTCTACTAGCATAAAAATTATGCTTTCTGGTATGAGCATGGCCCCTGCTGCATGCAGTGGCAGATTCTTCACCTACCTGCAGCCTCAAGATGTTGGAGGGAGACTCACACAAACTGAGTGAGACTTTAGGATATGTATAAAAATGGAACACTAATGCAAAGAAAAGTGCTTCAATAAACCGTATGGTATGGGGAATAAAACTCACTCAAGCTCTAGATCAAAGGAGACACAGATATGATGCTTATGGAACTGCACTTACCAATCCTACTATTCAAAGCTGAACTTTCAGAACAATATTATTGCTATTCCTTTAATGTTCTCATAGTTTTTTCAGTTTGATTTTTTTTATCATAAAGTAAAACTTTGAACTCTCTGCAAAGCTGTTAGAGAAGCCATACTCAATATTATCTTGTTCAAGATATTACAGCTATATTCCAGCAGTATTTTTCCTAACAAAGTTACCTAGCTGCATATATCTATCCAAACACTGGACTGATTCCTACCTTTAAATACTTCATTATAGGTATTTTTCTTTCAACAAAAGAAGTACTGTCAAAACAACAAAACCAGTTTCTCCAACATCATTCTTTCCATTAGCTAATATGAAATGCCATGAGACAGACAGCAGTAGCACACATACCCAGAAGCATCTATAGTATGTACCCAGGTTTTAAGTAACAATGTAAGATTGTCTGCAAGGTTCTGGCTTGTAATTCTTTTTCTCCCAATAAGCAACTTTCCTCTAAACACCTAAAGCCACAGCAGCCATGTCACATTCCTTACTGCCCACTTTAAGAACCAAAGGTCACCGAAGATAAGACCTTCAAACCCAACAGGTCCCCAGAGGCAGGCAAAGGCTGAGTACACCACATTGTAGAGAGTGCTTTTTCCTCCACATAAGCTTATTTCTCAAGCACCCAGAGTTGTTCAGTGCCCCAGAATTAATCAGATTCTTGAGCATGCTCATGCATAGTACAGAGGTGGTCGAGAAGAAATTCTTTTGGCCTGTGGTATCCAGAGAAGCAAAACTTTGCTTTATAACATCCTCTCTTTACATTTAAGAGCTGATACCAAACAAACTCAGAATAAAAGGAACTGCTAAGAGAACCTTTTTTTGTCTTTTAGCAGATGGTATTTATTGCCAACGTTGCAAAGCTATCCAGCTCATGCTGGACAAACTAGCTCCCATTATTAATGCCAAACAGGGTACATGATTGCAACATCTCTACATACATATTCATGCGATTACAATATCTAATCATACATATTAATGATAGGCTGGGTCTAGGTGGAGTCCAGGCAGGGCTTGGGCAGAGCTTTTGAGAATCTTCTTTTGGCTCAACTTTTAGTGGTCTCTTCTTACTTCATCCCCTGGTGGTCATTTTGATACTCTTCATCAGCTTGACCTGACCCAGATTCTTCAAGTGTACAAAGTCCTTGCTCTGGGCCTCCTATATCTACTTTAAACATCAAAATCAAATAGATTTATGGCCTTGTATTCTATTGTGTTTTACTCCTATTCTTCTTTCTATAGTGAACAGACTCTGGTCTACTAAGCAGCACAGAACAGGACATTGAATAGAACAGAATAACAAACTAAACCAAAATATCAGATAGCTTTCTCCCCTAGCTCAGCAAAGTAAAATCCTTTTACTAATTCAGTTAATTCCTTGAAGCCTTGCTCTTGTTTCAGAGCACAGGGTGAATCTGCCACCTATACACTCTTTTTACATGCTAAGGGTAGCAGATGAGGCAGCCCTGAGGTGCCATTGCTCTGAAACACATATTCACCACCCCTACTGCATTGCAACAGTGTTTTTCACCATGGTTTTTGGTGAAACAGTTTGTGGAACAGACATTCCAACAGTTTATATATCCAGCAGCTACAAACCACTAGAAATCACTAGGATTTGCTTGTGGAGTTTAGGGATTTTTTCCATACCTAAACAGCTTCTAGGATGATCCAAACCTTGATGAAACACAAAAGCCTCTGAAGTATGTGTGCACCTTTGTGGAAAACAGCCTCAGTGAGCTACATTTAATTATTTAAAAAACTTTAAATTAACAGAAAACCCCTCTGACTTACCACTATCAATCTCACTAGTGGGCACCCTCATAGATTTGGAAGCAGAGAGAGATGCATTCAGGGAATCCCGCAGACTGAATAACTATTCCCAGTGTTGGGACTGGGATGTGGTATCTTCCTCAAGTCATACAGCTAACACAGTGCTGTTCAGAAAGTGTTTCCAATACCTTGTTACTGCTGTTGACAGACTCAGATTTATAATAAACACCAATTCCGCCCCTGTCTGAAGAGCCACTCCATAAATATGGAATGAATCATCTCTCTGCACCTTATGTCCAAATGGGATCCCAAGAGCAACAGTGAATATGTGCAGTGGCTCACTCAGAAAGAGTTAGAATACCAATTCAACTAGCTTTGTTAATCAAAGGAAATCAGTATCTAGTCTACCAGCACAGCATGTTGAGAAAAGCTGTAATGAAATAAGGCAGGAGCTTCTGATAAATGTATTCCTGCCTGTCACAGCCTGATTAAAACCTTTCAGTTTGTATTTACCCAGACAACTCTGTGAAGATACCTGGTGAACACTTGGTGTAAATATGCCTTGAGCATATTCATGACCAGTGGAGCAATCACAAATTGTATTGCTGAAATCTTATTAAACTTTTCCAACGTCCTGTGTCTAATATGTTCCAGTTTGAAATTTCATATTCTTTGAAAATTTTTTAGGGAGTCCTTCAAGAATATTTTTTCTTCAAACACCAAATGCTTACTTGTTAGCAATAAAATGATGAAAAATATTATTTCCTGTTAGCATTATTAAAATAAATGGGGACCAGGTAGAGCTACAGGGGCATTGCAAGGCCACACTCAACTGTGTCAGATAAGAGATATCTCCAGGGACACTTGGTTTTGGCTGCATCTCCTTAACCTTGCACAGGCTGTCAGTGATCACATGTTTTTAAGAGCTGTTATATATGAAAACAGCCTACACTAAGAAAAACACAAACTCAGAAATCCCAAACACTTCTTTCTCCAGACAGAGGGACCCAGAAGACCCACCAAAACAGGCTCAAGAGCAGCATTTCTGCAACAAGTAGAGGAAACCACTTCTCTTGCAAAATAATAATATTCTCTTGCTGCTGTAAAAGTGTTTCACTGAATTTGGAACATCTGAAGATTGCAATGGCTCACATGCCAACTCAACAGCAGCTGCAGAGGCACACAGGAATACAGTGAGCAAAAAGCAGTGTCCAATAGCTGAGCACACACAGCAGATTGGTTTTGGACCCAACTCCAAGGACAGCAGTGGCAGGTGCTGTTAAACACTATGCATTTATTCCTTTTTAAAAGGGATTATCACTAAAAATTTACTCTGTGCTAAGATCAGGGTGTATTTAAGAGAACAACATGCACATCCTTTAGAAATAATGAACATGCTGTACACATTCAGCAGTGTTTGTGACTTGATGCTTGTAAAGTACCCATTCAAAGAACCTTCTAAAATTCCCAACAGGGCTGGAGAGCAATATCAGTGACTTTCATCCTTGCATTAATGGTTGAAAAGCCAAGTGCCCACCACTAGAATGAAAAGCAACTTGATGCAGGCAGTGAAGACACAACCTTACTGAGAAGTTCAAAGTCACAAATTTTAAAATAGTTTCGTTACCTTGGGTTAAAGTTTTCTTATAGACCGCTGCCCACATTTCCATATGGATTAAAAAAGTCAGGAGAACAAGAAAAAGCAAGCCTACAAAAGAATGCTGTGCACAGCCCCTCCTTAACACACTGCCACACAGACTGACTCAGACTCAGTAGGATAAGCTCACAAGGGCAGGCACAGAGCTGCACTTGTCTACTAATCAGACTTAGGTACCCTGACAGCTCTAGCACAGTCACATCCCTCAGGCCATACACAGAAAGTTGGAAATTACAAAAGACTTGTACAAGAGGTAAAGTTGTTTTTCTAGCCTGCTCACATAGCTCCATACTCTTGCTTTTAGCTCTTCATTTCAGACCAGGTTACATTTCCAACCAGTGTCGCCCCCTGCACACCCAAGGACTTCCCAGAGGGATTTCCCTACTGCCATCCTCAGCCCCTCCACTCTGGCCAGCCCGACCACCTCAGCTCAGAAACAGCAGCCAGCTCCCCCACATCAGCAGGACTTCTTTGCTTTTACCAGTTTTAATTTTTTTTCCAATCTTCTCAGGTTTTACCCACTGACCTTTCTCACCCTTTTCTTATTCAATAGCACACATTTCAAGGCACAAAATCTACTTAATGAACATGAGCAGAGTCAAGAGCCAAAATTAGTAGCTTTATTCTGGAAAGAACACTGTTATGAAAAACTCCCAGAGTACTCAGACCCTCAGGCTACATTTCCTAGTGATATTTCCTACTGTAGCTGTCAGAAAGCCTGCTCTGTGCTTTATGGAGAGCCTGTTCTGCTGTACAGAAAGACCCCTACAGATAGTAAAATGGCTTTAAAATCTCAGGCTCCCACAGCAGGAAAGGGCTGGTCACAGCCCGCAGGTGACCGCTAGCTGCTGGGTGAACACCTTCAGTCTTAATACAAGAAGTCGTATTAGTCTTTCTTTGGCCCATTTTCTGTCCTCCAAGCTGAAGGTAATGCCACACGTCTTGGTAAAATATGAATTCCACAGAGGCCGGGGAATTACTGGCATGCCCAACTCACATGGCCCTTGCTAAAACCACACCCTCCACATATAACCTCCCAGGTAAGGAAGCTCCACTGGGCCCACATGACCCACATGGATTTATATCTGACAGAAGGAGATGCCCACAGCAGGTTCATCCTGTTCCCCTTCTTCAGTTCCAAATAAAGTATTCTTTTCAAGTAAAAAACCTATTCTTCAAGAAACTCAGAATTCATTTTTCTTTTCATAACAGGACAATATACTTGTTTGGTTCCTTACCCACAAGTTTTTTCTGCTTTTTAAATTACAACAAATTAGCTTTTAAAATATTCCTTTTCAAAAGCCACCTCTGGTGAGGTAGCTAGTTTTCTTTAGTCTATAACACAAAAGTCTCCAAGTTTAGTTATGTTAGTATATTACTATAGAGAGGTAGGCTTGAATCTAACAAAGACTCCAAGCTTCCTCACTCATATCTAGCAATTAGCAGATCTGAAACTGTTTGTGAGTAAGTCTTTGCACACTTGCATGCCATTTGCAGGAATGAGTTCAGAAACTTAAACTTAGCACATAGTTCTCCTGGCTGCAGAAACACTCAGGCTGGTTCATAACCCTCTCCTGCTAGACACCACACCATCAAGCATCTTCCAAGTCTCTACTGCTGCTGCCCTCGATTCCCCCACTGCATAACAGTCTGCTTCTCAGAAAAGTTCTTTATATGAAGAACACTGCTGCAAGCTTACCAAAAATGGCATCAAAGAGTGTCATCTCCATCACATCCTCTACAGATTCCCTGTGCATTTTAAAGTTTATTTCTGTGATAGAAGTGTCTGCTGCCTCAACCAAGGCCTTGAATGAACACACTCTCCCCAGCAGGCTGGCCCTGAACTAAAGAAACACAGTCTACATACTTGGCAGAGGATGAAAGGAGAAAAACCTCAGAGATACGAGGTCAAGAGCAAAATCAGGGGCAAAGCCATTCTTCCAAGTGAGGCACAAGTGCCCGTATCCGCAGAGCCCTCCTTTGCCTTGTGAATCAAAGGCCTCTCTGGACTGCACATCTGCTACTCAGGGGATTTACTTATTTGTTTCTACATTCTGTTCTCTCATAGTTTGTATATCACTAATCTCTTCCTGCCCTTCTCTTCAAAACAAGCACTAGTTTCATGTTATAAAAATCCCCTCCTCCCCAATCCAAGCAATTTGCTCCCATGATGGCGCTGACTCTTGTCTCTCTCAGTACTGCTAGATTATCCTCCTTCAGGAACACCTGTATCTACTTCTTTCCATTCAAGTAGTTTTACTTTAACATTGCAGTTTATTGAAGTCCTTATCAGATATTGGAATACTTTATGACCAAGCTAAGAAAAGGAAAATTCCAAATAAAATTTGTAAACACTATTTGAAGGTTAATGGAAGGTTTCAGATACCTTATGGATTTCTATGGATTTGAGAAGTAGGACTTGCAAACAGTCATACCTGAGACCAGTCACAGGAACGGGTGCCTGAAACTCTTAGCCCCGTCCCAACAAAACCCATCCAGGTTTGGAAAGTAGCACACACCATGGCATATGCTGATACCACGTTTAGTCTTTCATAAGCATTAAGTTTGACCAAACAACTAATTCCTGCTTGGTGTAAGTCTGCCTCCTGCCTTTTAGGGCACAGCACAATGTTTTGGTGTTCAGTAGAGCCTTCTCGGGCAAGCTGTGTGTGCTGAGGGGTTATTTCTAGGATACCACTGGAAACTCATCTCTGCAATGACATGCAGGAGGTCATTGCCAAATTGCTCTCCTCTAGTGAAAGACTCCTCCAGGGACAAAGGTCCCACAGCCTCTCCTGGAAGCAGAAGTCATGGTGGAGCTTTTTGCGCCCTTCTTGAAAATGGCCCCAAGCAGAGCCAGGGGAATGTCCTATTAGTTGAGGACCTGGCCTTCTTTCTGGTGTAACTCTAAGAAAACCCACCAGAAATCATGAGGACACACTCATGTATAACAAAAACAGGAGAAACAGGGTACAGACAAGGGAGCTGTGTGCAGAAATGGCAGGGATTCCTAGGAGTGACTCTGGAAATCACTGTCTGCAGTGTCAGAGTAAGCTTAAACAGAGTCAGATAACATTTAACTTCAACAGCCCTTTCTTCTTATAAATCATACATAAATCTGGAGTCACTCATTTGAGGTTCCAGCACCAACACAAGGGTTTCTCAACAAACTTTCTTCTGTTTCATTCTTGACCACCATTCATCTCCTTTTTCTCCACACCTCATTTTGCCAATATGACAAAAAAGTTTCAATTAGCATTAGTAAATAATCCACCATGGCAACATGTGAGATGGGATCTCAAAAGTATGGCAACATCGGAGAGTATTGACCATACCTGCTTAAATCACAATGGGTCCACAGTAGCCAGACCTGCCTATCAGGGGCTTTTACCATCACAAATTGAAAATATTCTTTCCTTTACAGTTACTTAGCAAAAGTTAAGAAAAAAATAAAATCAAACTGATCTCAACTCACTAAGAGATTTGAAACAAGATCACTTAACCCTTTAAAATTCATAATCCTATTTTGGAGGACAGAATTAAGCTCAACTTTCAGAAAACAATTTAAGAAATTGTACAAGAATTCTACTTTCATTTTCTGTTTTAAAAATTCAGCTGTCTGGTTGCTTCAGCTCTGGTTTGCTATTTGGTATGTGGGGACACAAGGGGAGAAAGTGAGAAGAGTAAATGAATAACTTCAATGAAATCACTTTCAATTGCATTAAATCCTTATTTGCATAGCTAGATTTATAAAATCTACTTTATTAGCATCAGGCAACCAGATACTCATGCTAGCAACCCATAGAGCTAACAATATCTTATTGCAAAATATAACTTTGCACAACCCAATTACATAGCTGTTTGTACAGATTAATTCAAGTATATGATATCTTCTTCATATCTGCAATGTTTGTCAGTCCTTATGAGCTTTTGACACCAATATCATACATGTTATCACTTCACAACTTTTTATTGTTCTTAACTGGAAATTCTACTACTTATTTTTGAGGGCAATAGAGCCAATTGCTTTTACCTTAGGAGGAATGAAAAGCTGAAAAGCCTTAGCTTAAGAGCAACACCTGATCCAATTCCCAATACTGGAAATAATCACACAGAAAAAGCAAATTGTACTTGTTTTAGAGATAGTCTGTGTACATAGAATATTTTTTTAAAAAATGCTTTCATGTCCTTTAGCTGCAAAGCTCAGTTCAGCTGATACCAACCAGTAGAACCACAGAACACACTCAGGTTTCCATGAGAACACCTTAAACAGAGCAACACCAGATTATAATTAAAACAGTGAGATCCCAAAGTGAACATTCCTTTCCACAGATTCACATTTGAATAGGCTTTTCTAACCTTTTGAATGGTATTTGACAGGAGTTCACAGAGGGTGGACTAGCAGTGTCCACTTTCAAGTGAACAAGATTCCCACCACACAAATAGAGCTGCCTTTCAAAGTGACAACATATTTCTCCTCAGGCAGGGACTAAGAGTACCCAACTTTGGTACTGGGCAAAAATACAGGACATCACTCCAGCCTCTGCTCCTCTGGTTTAAACCTGAATTTTTAGCAGACTGATGGGGTAGAGTCACAGAGACATTCTTTTGTCCCCAGCTGGTGTAAAGCATGGCAGTGCTGCTATACAACTACAGTGCAAGCAGGGAGCAAGAAGATTTTAAAGTTTTAAAATATAGTTTTGTCAGTCCCCCAACAGAGACATAGCTCTGACGGGAATCTACAGATCCAAAACTACATACACAGTCATGACCTCTTCAGGGAGAGAGGAAAGAAAAAAGGAAAAGAAAGGGAAAAAAAGTTAAGTCTCCCAAATTCCTCACCCACTTGGTAGGCATACATGGGAACAGCCAGGGAAGCCAACGAGTACCACCCCACAATTGTGGATTCCAGCCAAACAGGAGTATAACACTATACCCCACCCCAGCACACATGTAGCACAGTCTTTCACTCCTCTGTTGAACAGAGAGGACAGGCATATTTTAAAAGGCCTTCCCTTGCCAAGCATCTCTAGCCTCCAGGAAATGTTCCTCTGCCTGTCACCTTTACTTTCTAAACACACATCTGCATTCTTAATCCTTGGTTTACTTCCCTTGGAGTAGACTGCAAAGCAGAGGGAAGTCCCATGCTTGCAAAATGCATTGTGATGCTATCTGCTACAAAACAACATGAGCTAAGCACATTTTTGTAATATTGCTTGATAAAATCACACTCATGAAGAGAGAGTAATCTAGAAAGTAAATAGATAAATAAATATTAAAATAACTTGGAACAACTGGAACAGCTGGATTTTGTCCCCAGAAACCATATCATACCCTAGCAATTAAGTACTAAAAAAATATTTTGTGCACTAAAGTTGCTGAAAGAATAAGTTAACCTGTTAAGGTGCTTCTGCAGACATTTTGCATCATATTCACATGAATTATTTCTGTTCTTAGAGAAATATTTCCTGAGGATGTCTAAAGCTGCTTGGGGAAGGAGAAACACCCATTCCTGGATTCCTCTTTCACCTGAGGCACCAGTGGAGGACACTACACTGTCGCATAATACCACAGACATCCACAGGTTTTCCACTCTGTACAGACTGTAACAGATGCCAACCTAGAATAAACATAAAGACATTAGCCTACACAGTTGGAAGACCAAAGTAAGCCTATTACATAGAAACACCATTTCAAAAAGAAATCTCAGGAACAGACATAAATGGATTAGAAGTTGTATGTTGCTCACACATATTTCAGTAGAAGAAAACTTGCTCTCTGGGCGAGCAACTGTCTTGGAACAACAGCTGTATCCAACCACGGTAACACAACTCCCGAAGAGAAGGCAAAGAAGTGCCACAAAGGCAAATATTACAGTTCATCTTCCATCTTAAAACCAATTAGCATGAGGAATGCAGATAAAATGAACATACCTACACTGCACAGGTAACACTTCTTTAAACTGCAGCATTCCCTTACACAGAACTATTAATTTCTTCATTTTATGTTTGCATTATGGATTTACTAACCCTATCAAAAGTAGGATGCTCCCTATGCTAGAAGGCTTCCCCTGGAGTTGTGTCCCAGGTTGTTATTTTTGTCTCAAATTATTTTGATCTCAAATAAGGAAGGAGTGACTTGTTTTTCTCAGCAGAAATCTCTTCACATATATTTATTCTCACAATGTTTTTATTGTTATTTTATATAAAGACAGAAAGCAAGACTAGTAGTAGGGACAGAGGGACCTGCTGCCTCACCTTCCATGCTGTTCCAGGGAAAATAGGGGTCCAAAGGGATGTAGAGGCTGAAACTGAGACACCGCAGAAAACTTAACCCAAACATCAGTTTTATTACCAAAGGTGGCCAAGTAAACAGGAAAGAAATCCAATAGAGAGAGAGAAGAGAAAATAAGCCCCCAGGTGCAAACACCCAAATTGCCCAGATGTTCCCCACAGAGTTGTCTCACTGACCCCTGGAATGCCTAGACCTCCCGAGCAGTGGCTCGGGCTCAGCTGGCTTACAGGTGATGGTGGGTGTCGCCGCCAACGCAGCGTTGTCCTGTCATGTGAAGCAAGTGAGTCCCAGAACATGAGCCATCTGCCTTTTATCCACTTGGCCAAAATGACGTTTACCTGAGCGATGTGGCCAACGCCGCGCAAGCAAAGGTATTTGGCACGGCCCCTTTACATTACATAATTGATACTTCTCTCCACTTGCGTGAATCTCTCCGCACCTGCGCAGTCCATTGCAGAGGGTCTTCCTTAATTGAGTCTGGGGGTTTACTTCATCCTCCTCCTCCTCTCTTTCTTCTTCAAATGCCCTTGGAGGGCCATCAGCCAATCATGAGAGACCAATTAATTTTAGTTGACACAAAAATCTCTCTCTCAAGGCTATAGACCATCTTGATCAGACTGTTTTCCCATAACTTGGCATGAGAAAACCCAGCTTCTCACAGGTGGCTGGTCCAAACACAGACCAAAAATACCCACAAGGAATTCTACCTGAATACATTCACTGCGTGGTCTGTGATTGGACCGTGCCATGTGTTAACTGAGGTAGAAGGACAAAGAAAGCAGCATGGAATGTTCATTCAAAGGTAATAGCAGTAGTCCAAGTAATAATGTCTGTGTGATCAAGTCCATCTTTAGTGGGAGAAATCCAAGTAGGTTCTAGCCATCATGTACCCAGAGTTGTTGTGCTAAGACCAAGTATGTCTTGTCTTGTTAGGTTGTCTAGAGTCACCAACACATCCTGC
>WBMV01007508.1:0-31995 GCA_013396655.1 Campylorhamphus procurvoides | reverse complement strand
AGCTAGACAAAGGAACTTAAACAAAACAGTTATCCCATGATGTTACTAGTTTCTCACAGACTGTAGGCGAGATGCAAGCCAGGGCCTGTAGGAGGGTCCACAGACATCAGTCTCTCGAGTGTATTGTTGCAAATCAGCCACCTTCTTGCCTTTTAACACGGGACTCTTCTTCTGTGAGGCTCAGCACCTTACACGTTGTTTGACTCATGATCACATAGAATCCTGTGTAGATTCTTAACCAAAAGATCTTTTTCATGTGCTGCAGCAATCAGAGAGGAGACAGGGATATTCTAAACAATTCTCACAATCTGCTAGAAACATAACTGGGACAAAACATAGGAAAACCAGAAGATAATGGAAGACAACTGAAATACAATAATTAGTAATCGCAGTATTATCTGGGATTTTGACAGTATTATTTGAATTATACTAGCCATTCGCCTTTTTTTTGAATTTTCCAAATTTGGAGGCTCCAAGCCCCAGTGAGACATCTTTGAGAGCTACCTGAGTTAGGGATGTTTTTTTTTTCTTTCCTTTTTGTTTTTTTTGTGTGTTCTCTCACTAGTCAGCCAAATGCATGATACAAATTCAAAAATTATGTTATGGTTTTCTTTACTAGAGCCAAGATTTGAGTTTTGGTTCCAAACCTGATGTTTTTCCCTACCAGCAATACAAACAATACATACAGGACAAGTAATGTAAAACATTGTGGGTGCAGTTGTCCTAGGAGCGGCCTCCTTAGCTCTGGAATAGTAGGTCCAGGGATCTGTTCAGGCAAGAGACCTGCTATGCAAAAAACAATTAATTTATCTTATTACTCGAGAGGATATCAAGTTGCCAAAACAGATGCAGCTGCTGTATCTGGGGTCAATACCTTTGGACAATGTTCACATGGTTTGCACTGACTGATCCAATGCAGGAGTAATCTTGACCGTGGTTGTAGGATTAATTAGATCAATTTCCTAATAATCAGGGGTCCCTAGCCCTGGTCCAAGCCTGGCCAACAACCCAAATTATTCCCTTGCTCATGAGGGTAGAAGAGTCTTCCAGAGTGGACAGGACACCTTGGAAGAAAAAGTTGTCCCAAAATCAACAGAAAAATAGGAGTCACTGCTCAGGTGCTCCTCACCCTACGTGTGAGACACCAGCATACAGAGCCAACAGTCCCCAGGGCAGGGACAGCCCCCGTGGGCACTGAGAGCTGCGCAACCTCCAGGTCAGCCTCCAACAAGGTATTTTTAGTGTTTCTCAACCCACGTTGGTAACTTCTCAGCAGTCATCTGCCCACAAAAAAACCAAAGTCTTCCCAGTAGTTAATTGATAAGCATTGCAAAGCATTGCATAGCTAAGTGCTGCCTTTGGTCAGCTTTGGGTTTTAGCAGGGTTTTAAGTTTACCCATCCTCTCCCCTAATCACCACCTCAGAAACAGCAATAGCACTCAAAAAAACATGAAAAACCTAAAAAAAAATTAAAAATACACACCAGCTGTCTATATTTTGTAGTTTTACCAACCCCTTTCTCTATTTCAGAGGAAATTGATAGCCAGCACAGAAAACAGAGCTGGCCTGATACACTGATAAAACCCACTAAAATCTGACCAGCAAAGGCACAGGTGAATACTGCTTGCAAAGACCTCAGTTACTACATTTGCAGTTTACAGACACAGGCATAAGTAAAGCAATTTCTTATCTCTCAAAAATATATCCACCTTCAAATGCCCAACATGCCACTTCTTTAAATCTCAATTTTGGCTGAGAAGGGAAAAAACCCCACAAAATCTCCCAACTCGAAGCTGGGCTGAAACACTGAGCTTACAGCTCCCTCCAGAGTTTCTGCTGTTGAAGCCAGCTTGGAAACTCTGCTGCAAGCACTGGCAGAGCTGTGAGTGGCTTCCTCAGCTTTTCACCAGGTAGCAGAAACTTTTCCCAGCAATTCCCAGTCTGACTGTGTTGAGGAAACTTTCCTGTCTGACCATCCAGCAGCCACTCTGGCAATAACATTCCCACCACCCCAGACTCCCACTACTGGGACCAAAACCCCTTCTTGATATGTCAGTAACACATTGCACTGAGCATGTACAGCAGCTTTCCCTCAGAAAGAGCTCCTGTTTATTATCAGTAATTAATAATTAGTCCTAAGACTATCTACCACAATTCCAGTGATATAAGAGCTCTACTACTTAGCCACGTCTTGTGAGATAATCCCATTCATATATAGACTGACTCCTCACATAGATATTTATAAAACCAGCAAATAGGCAGTAATAAACCTGTTGTGGTCAGGTTTAATGTGCTGTCTCCAGCATTTTATTGAGGCAGAGCAGCTCTCGTTATTGTCAACAGTATCTCAGCTGCTGCCTCCAAAGAAAATAGTTGTAAATCTCCAGGCAGGGGAGAGAAATTCAGGGAGGTTTTCAACAGTTGTTGTCCATAATATTGTTGTCTGTTCAGGTTGGTTTCCAGCAGCCCACTCAGTAAAGCCCCCTTATTCTCACCTGCCTCTGCAAAAGGCAAAACATCTCTTATGCCGTGGGAGCTCCACAAAATTTTAACATTATTTAACCAAATCTCTACTTTAACCTAAATGCTGTATAAAGGACTGACAAGTGTTCCTCTCCAGGTAACTGGAACACTGACTTTGGGATGTCTCACCTCGCACCTAAAGATATCCCACAGCTGAAACACAAATACACAGCATTTTCCAAAGGCTCCTGAAGGATGCAGAGCCCAGCTCTGCATGCAGCCTGCATCTGAGTGAAAAAAAAAGAATTAAAAAGAGAAATCACCACCAACAGATGATCCCAGCATGGAATAAAAATTATGTCTGATAATTTTTAACTAATATAATTGCAGGTCAAATGCAAAAAGTCCCATGGAGAGTAGCCATCTCTGCTATGAATTTTGCAGGTCTTCATCCAGAACCATTCCAGGGTTTATCACCCCATGCTGGTGACATATGAATACCCTCACTAAGAATGGGGACACAGGAGTGCCATAAAGTGCAGGGAGACCTGGGAGGGTCCAGGGCCTCTCCACTGCAGGCAAAATCCCCAATCAATTCTCTGTGTGTAAGAAAGCTGCATGGTATATTTGCCATGTTTAAGACAGATGGGGGTTACACAAACCTGAATGGCTGTTATCATGTTTAGGCAAAAACGTGCCAGTGGTAGAATTCAGCACTGTCTGTTGGTGGTGAGTTTAACTCCTGCTAAAGGAAAGGCAGGGAAAGAGAAAAAAAACCTGAAGCAAGAAAAGAATCTCAGAAGAGTCACTGGATGTACTGGAACTGGACAAGGCAAGGGCCCAGAGCCAAAATGGAACCAGAATTCAGGACACTTGCCATAAACACTCCTCTTGAGGTATGGAAGAAATATGACTAAAAGGATGCTGCAGACCATTGTATCAGCCTGCAGACTGTGAGCGTGTTTGGCAGTGCTCTGTAGTCAGGGTGTGTTGTGCTACTGGAAATGGCACAGAATTATATCAGAGGGGCAAAGTTTTCTAAATGTACTCCAAGAGGAAAGCTGCCACTCATGGCCCAGGAAAAGCAGACCCAAACAGCCTTCATTCAGTGATATCAACCAAAATGCAACAGCTTGAGTTTCCTGTACCAAGTGATAAGGCCACTTTAGTGCAAAAATTGAATGCAGTTTTCCACTTTATTAAGAGCCATGTGGGATATATGCACTGGCCCACATGGAGATAACTAGCACCGAGATTTAAGGATAACACAGGGAGCCTTTCTGCAGTTCCTGGGCTCTACTTTAGTGTGATGAAATCAGAGATTTCTATTACTAGCCCATTATTCTGGTGTGCTACAAACACAGTAGCAACAAACTCTGGTAGCAACAAACTCTTCTTTTTGTTAAACTTCTTTTATTTCAATGCACTTTTCTTTAAGGGAGAACTCCCAGTTCCTTGCAAATGTATTCCTCCTCTTCAGCCCCCTTCTGATTGTCTTAAATGCCTTGTGTTCTATGCCCTGATAGCTACTTTCATTGAGACAAAGCTAACACAATTGAGGACTAGAAGTGGAACACTTGCATTATAAATATTACCTGATTCATTTCTCATTTTCCCCACAATGGCTGTCCTGCTTACTGTGTCAATGCACAGCACAGCTGCTTTTGTACTAGAACGTACCAGGTGAGGAGGGAGCCATAAAAGTGAAAAAAAGGGTCAACAAAGAAGCACAAATCAGGACTTGTGTGTCTTTGCTATTTTCCTAGAGGCATCATATTTGCAGATCAAAGAATTAGTTATTTTACTTCCCCAGGCAGAGTTTTAATAGTGTTAAAACACTGGTGCTTAATAGTGTTAAAACACAGCTGTGCCCCGAGTGGATGTGAAAGCTGAGCTGTGATAAAGTCTGGCTGGTTATCAGACACCTGCAAGGCAGCACCATTCCAGGGGAGAGACCTAAAGCCTACTTGCTCCAAATGTTGGGGTACCAATGTTGAAAATGGACCAAAAAGCTTTCAGGCAGCGTAAGGAAAAGTTACTCATTCCAGCTGATTAAATGACAACATGTCGTTCCAACAGTGGGCTGAACTCTGTAGGAGCCCTGACTGAGGAGGAGTGCAGGGAAAGTGCACCACTGGAGACTTGACTTCTCCCACTGCACAGTAAAGCTGAAAAGGCCACTGAACAAAGAGTTGCTGGTCCTGAAAGGAGTGAATTTTGCATTCCCTGAGGGTACCTCTCCTTCAAGGCCTGCATGAAGGTCAAACACAAGTTAAGGCTTCACAGTTATATTCCTTTCAGCTACGAGCAAGCAAATGCTAGGCTTAGAAACTGTCATTAGCATTGACATTATATATGTCAGCTCCAAGATTTCAGAAACAGCTTGAGCTAAGCTGCTGAAAACCTTCAGGTTGTTTCAGAAACACCTCACAGCCTGCTGGACTTTACATAGACTGAAAAATCCAGTTATGTGAGCTTGGATTAGCTTTAAGGATAACTGTAATTTAATCAAAAGGTATGTATGGGCCACGATTTTTCTTTCGTTTGTTAAACACCACAAAGTAAAGAGAAGTGCCTGTGTGAACTGCTCAGCTATCTAATGATCATTCTGAACTCATACAAATACAGCTCTTGACCCAGACAAACAATAATTATTGCTTTGATGCCTGGTTTGCTTTTTCCATTTTACTGCTTGTAAGTATAGAAAAATCTTCTGGAAGAGTTATTACAAAGAGATGAGGGGGTTTTCACTTAAGAAGGATTTCCTGCCGGGAAAAAGGCAAAACAGCATCTTTCCCAGAGACAGTTTTAGATGTTCCTCCTCCTGCATTCCAGAGGAGCTGACGCTCCTATCTGGAGAGCGGGGGATGATGAAAGCCCTGAAAAGAACAGGAGGCATGTATTTCTTAGGCCCAGTGCAGCTTTTGTACCAAGATGTTAAGTGTTCTCGACTTTTGGAAATAAATTTGCCTAAATCCTTCCACTGCCTGGTATATTTGGAGTACCTGCGTGCACTTAACTTTACACTGCTGCCATTTTCCTCACACAGACCACAAAACAGTTTAACTGATAAAAGCCATTATGATGTGTCTTTGTTAATTTTTAAATTATGGTTTTAATATTCAAGTTTAGTAAATACCAGACTTAGAAGAACAGAGGCAGCCTGAGGCCATGCTGTCTATTCACAAGAACATTGTTTTACTTTAGAAAGAAGGTTGTACAACACAGTATTAATAATTATTACTTCAGCCCACGGCAACAACTGTAGTTGTAATGGGTTACTCTGGACTTTTGTTACACATTGAGGAGAGCGGTGTGCCACTGGCAGAGGGCTTTAACAACCAAAGCTGCCTGCCATCCAGAGCACCACACAACACAGCTGAAAAATACTGCTTTCTATTTGAGTTTTTCCAGATGGAATTTAAAAGGAAAGAAAAGAAAACAAACCGAACAAGCAAACAAACAAAAACCCTAAACAAACAAACAAACAAAACAAAAACAAAACAAAAACCTGTAAAGAACTTGGAATAATACTTGAAAAGAGGAAAAGGAGTGCCTGAGCTCAGTGTTTTGTGGCATAGGCAGAGGAGAAGGGAGCAAGATGCTCCACCAGCTGGAGCTGGAGATGAAACATGCACTGGTTGATCTGAGAAGTGCCCTGGGAGAGGCACTATCCACAGGTAAAAGGGAGACCACAGTGAGATGTAAACAGAGCAAGACCTATCACAAGGTTGTATCATACTGCATGAGGGCCCAGCCAGCTCTGCTTTTCATCACTATTTTGAAATCACACTTTTGTATTCAAGCTAGAATGTGACTATATTCAATGAAGGACCACTGCTTTTATAGACTTATATTGTAGCATAATGCTGTTTTCTGCATGATTCAAATAGAGATCCAGTACAAATTCCCCAAGGTTTTTGATTGCTACTTAACATGGTATTTTTCAGGAATTAATCCCTCCTACCCACAAACATACATGAACAGCTACTGGGAAAGCCCAAGGGCATATCCTAGAGAAGACATTAGTATTTGGGTATTAAGAGTATTTGAGAATGAAAGGTTCATGTTGTCAGTAAGTAGTTGTTAGCATTTTCTTTGTAGCTATTCCTGGTTTGTTTCTGGCTTTTCTTTTAAGAAGTAATTTTGCAAAATTGGCACTTTGACATGGTACCTATTTTACAGCTCCCATCTGTTGGCCTAATTTATATCCACTGAATCTGTTAACAAAATCAAGTTTTTATTGCGAGCCACATTACAAAGCTTATAAAGCAATGGGAAACTGAGCTGCCCTCAATTTCTCCTTACGCTTCACCAACCAGAAAGTGTACACTGACATCAATCCCCACCAGCAATGGAGACATCCAGGGCAGCACTGACATCCAGGGCATCAGGCTATAGGCTGCCCTTTAGATATGCTGCACAATACACAGGTGGATTCATTTGCTCTGCTCAACATCATAGCAAGCATAGAGATGGCCAGAGGAAATACATATATATATATATATACTGAAGCCCAAAAAGGCCTAAAAACTATTTAAAGACAGAGTTTTTAGCCTTTAAACAGTAAAGGTATTTATTGCAACGTTGGGGAACCCCCAGGTCTCGCTGGACAAAGAGTTCAAAAGTTCTCAGTGAAAAGCAAGACTATTTATACAATTTTGTGAAGGATTACAACATCTTTTCATGCATATTCATAATATTGCAACATCTTATTATAATATTCATAGTAGGTGGAGAGTAGGTGGGGAGTATGTGGACCCTGGGCATGGTTGTCTCTTTTGGGGTGTTTTGTGGTGGGAGATCCTTTTGCCTTCATCTTCACAGGGTTGTATCTTCACTCCTCTTTGTCATGAACTTTTCAACTTTCTCTGGTTTTGCTGATTCTTGCAAGGAATCTTGGACTTAGGCCCTTGTTCCTGTCTTATCTCTTTTAGTGTTCCTGTTCTGTTCTTTAGTGCATCCTCCCTATCTCCTTTTATGTCCATGTGTACATTTGCAGGGGCATACTGACCTTACTAACTAAGCATTTTCTCATAGAGATTTTAAGCCAACTTTTAACTCTTGGAGCCCTTGCTTGGTTTCAATACAGCAGGTATTTTACAGTTCGTATTCCAGATCACATTTATCCTCAATCACATGCCAACCTAAACCACAAACTACACTAAGTTACATTTAGAGGAAGTCTACATTTGGGGATGGCAGAAAGGATGAAAAGTACAAGCAAAGACAGCAGAGCAACAACAGGAAATGAAACGTGTGATATTAGAGGTGAGCCTCTTTAATGGCTCTCTAGCAATGCCACTGTTAAGGAAACATCCTTGTCCAACCACCCAGGAGCCACTCTGGCAGTCCCTCTCACACCACCTGAGCTGGAGCCAAGGCTCCACCCTCCACACTCAGTCAGACTAGGTTTCCTTACCAGCTTCACCCCAGGTTTCCCACAGCAGAGTTTCAGGTGTCCACATACTTAAAAAATATTAATCATGGCGTAATAATTAAATAACAAGTGGAGCTAGTTCTTCCAAGGGGGACCTGGATCAAAGGAATCCCTGGGTTTGTATCCCCTCAGTCTAAACATAGGAAGTCTGGGAGTTGTAGGCTCCTGCTGTGCCTCTGAGTGTCCAGTCCCTTGGCCAGTGCCAGAGGTCCCCAGGCCCTCTGTCATGCACAGGGTCAGCAGGTCACAGCCTCTTGCCTCAGGCTACTGAGCTCCCAGAGCTCAACCTGCAGCTCCACTGCAGCTGCACCCTGAGCTTCCTGCGCTGACTGAATTAATATCCATTCTCTTCTACAGCCCCAGTCTTTTACTGCCTCCACTGCTCCCAGAAGCAGCAGTTGTCTTCCTCAAAATGAGCCGAACTGAGGAAGCCAGGACAGCAGAAAGTCAGTGATTTGTGTCAGATGGGTTTCCAGTGAAACGCACCTCCCTATAGGGTATTTTCTTTGTCTGAGGCAGTTCTCAGCCACATCAGCTCCCTGACATGTTTCACTGTGCAGCTATTCAAACACACACGTGTGCACAAGGGAGGAGACAGCAGAGACAGGGTGATGCCCAGCCAGGCAATACTCCCGCTGACAACGGTGATTGCCCAGCTGGGTGATACCCCAGTGAGAAATCATGTGAGTAGGCAATGATGGAGCATGATTCCTCCTTAACTTTAAACCAACAAGGAAATGTTTTGTTTTTAAGAGGACTCTTCAGTGCATAACACTATTTGTTTCTTAAATTTGTGAGAAACAGAGCTTCAACCAAAAGAATTTATTTTTGTATAAAAAAAGGTTTATTATATGGTAAGAGCAATGCAAGCCTGGACACGATGGGGGAGTCTTTGCTCCACCAACTTGAGTGTCAGGTACAATGTGTGTCTGGCTTTTATCTACCCACTTTTATACATATTCTTTACATGGTATACATATGATTTTTTACATACTTCTCTTTATAAGGCTACGGTTAAGTCATTATTTTTTCAACTAGTTCATTACTGGTACATTACAATTTAGTATCTTGATAACTTCCCACCATAATTCAGGTATTCTTTGATAAAGGGGTGACAGGGGAGTTTGGGGGGTCATGTACAATTTAGTGTCTTGATAAAGGAGTGACAGGGGAGTTTTAGGATTTAGTGTTTTGACAGATTCCTTATCATAGTTTAGGTATCCCTTGATAAAGGTTCAGGGAAACTGATGACCTTACAACAGTTTTTTTTTATTGTTTTATGAGGGTGCAATAAAACCATTTGTTTCCCTACTGGCACAAATCATATAAATACTTATTACAAATTTAAATCTCAAACAAAACTAGATCCTCACAAAACTGTGGGTTTTGCCAGTTACAGCCTCATCAGTTTTCCATTTCTTCAATTCTGGTGTGTGGGGAGGCTATGAAGAGCCATGGGACAGTATTTCATACATTTAAAAAGTTTTGGGCATACAAATAAGAGATAAAAAACCCCACACCCAACCAAACAACAAAATGAAGCAGTAAGGCACTTCCTGCAGGCTTTCATAATTCAGGACCTGATGGTGGATGCGTGTAACCAACAATATATACAGACTTTTGTGGTCCTGCAAAGTGTTTTCCAGAATGAGTTTAAAGAATTATGGGAATTTTAGATACAGATGTCATGCAGAGAGAATTTAATTCATTTACTCAGAGGTATGATGTAAAGTAAAACTGCTATGCTCTATACCCAAAGTAAATGCAGGCATAGTCCTTAAGTATCCCTGATCTAAGTATTAATTGGCACCGACTGTTCCAATGTTATTACAGCCATGACGCCCATCAGTTGGTCAATTTCATTTTCTTACACATCTGCAAGCAGTAACTGAAAGGACAAGGAGAAAAATCAAGTCAGCCCCAACACCATTAAGCTGAAGTATTCACAACTTTCAATCAAACATTAAAGGGAACCTGCAGATTTGATCCTTCTGATCAAATTTAAAATTTAAAATTGCCATTTCCTAGGTGTTCATGGAGCACTGAACTGTCCCAAATCTATGATTTTTTTTTTTTTCTGTGTCTCAGAGGGGTTTTTATTTTGTCTTTTCCAATCCTCTTTTCATTCAGAGAAGTACCTCCTAGCTGGGAAGAGGGTTTCTGTTCAAAAAAGAAGTTCTGGTTTGAGGGCTTTACCATGTATGGATTTGCCTTTTTTCGTTTTTAATTGTATAGAAATGACTCTTGTATGCCCAGGAGGTTATTCCCAACAAACAGTGGCAATGGATGCTGTGACAAAAATATGGTCGTAAAGCAAACCTGGTAAATCCAATGGAAACACCTATTGCAGAATGGACAGAAAGGAGGAAAGAGACAGCAAGAGAGATTCATCACTGCAGGTATATTCAAGAAAAATTTTCCTCAAGAATCTCCCCATATTAAAAAGAAACCAGTTATACTTGCAAGTCATTGCAGAAAATTTTAATAATTTGCCAAATATACAGCTATTAGAATGACCCTAAATATCACTTATTATTAAATTACAAAAGTTGGTAAATAGCATAGTACAATGTTCTATAACATTAACAATATACCCTATGGTCCAAGAATGGCAGAAAACAGCAAATGAAATTACAAACACATACAGTAGATTAGAGGAGACTGAGGGGTGCTTTGGACACTTGAATCAAAGAAACTGAGACCAGACTAGACACACTCATCCATCAAGCATAATTAATGTAGAGTTTTAGAGCTTAAAATGATTAACACAGAATCAGGTGCAGTTTCACATGCTTTCATCTACTTTCCAGTACAGTTCCCAGAGGATTAAAGTGCCTTTGTGCACTCTAATTTCATTTAGTGTCAGATGCAACACCATATTTAGAAGTTAGTTCATAGGTCACTTCAAAAAAAAAAAGTAACTATTTGAACCAATGTACACAATTCAGACTAAGGTGGTTTTGAAATACCTTTGTTCTGACCATTTGCTATTGAATGTCATGTAACAAATTAAACTTCAAATCCACGGGGCCCACCTACACTAAACGAGACCAGAGTAAAAGATATTTATTGAAATGTGTTCTCTGCTGTACAACCCTTAGCTTTGCTTATTTTCTGCTTTCAAACACATATGCTATTTGGATAACAATTCTCTTCTGCAGCATCTATTACAGATTGCTGTGAACACAAAAAACAGGCAGGATTTGGCCTGCGGCCATGGAGATGAATGCACTTCCCAGATTACATCCTGTTGTAACCCAAAGAACATGCAGAGCATATTCTCCCTGCAAAGACACCTCAACATTTGCAGCCTTTGGCTCTTACCCGTTGCCATTCCCTGTGCTGCAGCACAGACATGATGGCCTGCTCAGTGCTCCTTAGGAACTCTCCCCACTCCAAACCTCAACGCTAACTGCAGCAAGAGAAGGAAAACTCCATGAAGTTCCACTGTCACTCACCTTGTCCCCAAAATGTCCTCTTCAGGTCCCAGGTACAGAAGTTATATAAAGCCTACAATCCAGTCTCCTATCAAAGCATGCTCTACACTAGCATTCACTCCTACTCTTTCAGAGGAGTGTGCATTCCCACAGTATTTGAGGCATTTTGATGATGTTTTGCAATACTGGTACTTTAAGAGCAGTTATGGGGCATAAGCTTTTTAGGAAATAACAATTTCCATTAAAACATTCTACCATGATGCTACAGAAGGTTACCTGTGGCAAGGGCAAAGAAGGCACTCGGAAGGAAAGCTCATTTGAGGGAAAAAAAACAACCAAAAGAAATTAGGAGAATGAACAACTAATTGTAACTTTAAATAGCAGATATGGACATGAGTTGCTACTCTTCTGGTGTCTTCCTACACTTGATAGTGCTGCACATCATGAAATGAGAAAGTAATTCCAATGATTTTAGGTTCAGGCTGTAAACATGCCTGCACACCTGACACGGTCAGTGCAGCTGATGCCCTCCCTTCACCGCTGCTGCTGTTACACCTGAGAAGGCCCATTTTAGACTCTGCACAATCCCAACATGTACCACGAGCTCTGTGCAGGTGAGGAAGTTTTACCAGGGCTCTAGATGTAGTAACATTAGTTAAAATATCATGTGCCCTGAAATATTTCAAGAAAATATGCACTCTGTTAATCAAATTAATGAAAATTACTGATTTCCTAATCTACTGTGTACTTTAAAAGCTCTCCAAAACTGAGGTTATGGAAAAGAACACTGGCTATGCATTACAGTAGAAAAAAACTGAACATTGCAAGTTTCATGAGAATTACAACTACAAGCAAAGTCTTCAGTTTAGTTCATAATATGAATTGATTAAAATATTTTAAAGATTTCATAGTTGTATAATAAATTCCAATGTAATTTATGCAGCAAACTTCACCCATATCCAAAAATACCATATATGTACATGCTTTTTTATAAAGCTTTATACAATACAAGCTCTCCTTAGGTAAGCCTATACACAGTTCTCCTGTCATCTAGGCAGAAGGGCTTCAGAAGCATATATTCTCAGAGTCCACAAGTGACAATGCTGCATGAGTCTTCCCCTTGGACAGCCAGCTCTGCTAAACCCAATTCTGATTGCTTAAAATCAGATCACAGGTTTCCTCAGCAGCTCCAGCACCCAGCTAACACCACCCCAGTCTGGGGCAGGGACCCACCCTCCATTTTACAGGACAGAAACACCTCCAAGCCTTGTTACCATTCCCATGAAGATTTTCACATCTCAGTTGCCTGTCCTCTACACTTTACCCAGAGAACAAAAGGGCCATTGCTGGGAGGGAGGTTGATAGCAGTGCACCAGCTCAGTGACCAGTGTCTCCCTCTTCATCTTTTGATTAATTCCATATTCTCTTTAATAATTTCTGTGAATACCTCTCCAACTGTAACTGAAAACAATCAGATCAGATACGACACTAGAGACACCAAGTCTAAATTATGCAAGAACAATGTGAATATATGGGCTCTGCAGGCTTAAACTCACAGTAGGTACTATGCTCAAACACCTCCATAGCAAGCTTTATTTACACGACTTCCAACAAAAAAATACTATTGTCTCTCATGCTACATTTTAAATTAACAGAAATACATTCATAGTAATTGCTGGTACAAAAATCATGATAAAATTATTTTTTTATTCAAAATATTCTGACAGGTTGACAATATTCCAGATGCATTACAAACACTGCCACAGCCAACAAAAGAATCAACACTTAAAGAGCATTCAAACACTGAGGAAGTGTATCTTAAAGCAGAGACAGGAGAGTGTGTGGTACCAAGAGCATACAGATCATTTTCCAATAACTCACTTCTTTGAGGCAAATGTCTGATTTCTCTGGCACAAAATGAATTAAAATCCAGAAGAGATGAATTACAGACAACAAAAACGATGATGTTTAAATGCTTTTGCCCATATTTTCTACAAAACCTTGTAAACTTTTAAAACAAGGCCACTACTAGCCTGGACTACTCTAGTGTTGATTATTTATGGGATAGAACAATGAAATCATAACAGAGAAACCAGTGTCAAAGCAAGCAAATCCATAAACTCTTTCTAGAATATGGCTTAAATTAACTCACGATGATTTGGGAATATATTATCTACTGGAAGAGAAACACCAGGTATGAAAAGAAATCCCTCTCTTCCTGGTACTTTCCCCTCAGCCTTCACCATAATTCACATAAAATTGTCAACAAAATGATACTGCCCCTTCTGCAAGCTCCTTTTCTCACACTTCAGAAACATTATGTTACCTACCAGTTGTTTTCATTCTTAAATGCTTTGGCCAATATGCGCTCTAAAGTTTAAAAAGTGTAGTTCAACACATAGTAATACCCTGTTTCTTCCAATTAACCCAAGTTCTCAAGCTAAAATTCCAACTTTATTTAAAACAGCATCTTTGCTTGAAAAGTAAGTATTTCTTTCTCATACAGAAAACAGATGTCAAATTAAGAACTTGCCAAGACCTGTACACAATTGAGTACATAGTGCAGAACGTTGTACAGAGAGCAGCAAGGCCACAGGGTCACAACAAGTCCACATGGAAAAGACATTAAGTTTCCAATGACCAAATCCATTCTAAAAGTCCTTGAGCTTGCTTTAAGCATTAAAATCTTGCTCCAGGGATGGCAAGACTCACTGTATATGCACAGCCGTGTACACAGCATACTGAAGAGACACACCAAAAATGCTTTGGATAAATCATCCTGATCTCAAGTATTCCATAAGAAAGCTTCAATTTTTCCCATAAAAAGGAAAGAAATGGGATAGCTTTCAAATTACACAGCTTGCCTGCATGTCATTAAAAGAAACCAGCCATGGCTGTAGCTCAGGGTGGGAGAGCCACAGCTCCACCAGCACAAGCAGTGGCACCGCTGGTCGCTCCAGGGCTCAACGACCTCCACAGGGGAGTCCTTTGCATATACTGCTCATGGCTCCAGCCGGTGCTCCCCAGCAGCAGAAGAATGCTCTGTTCCTCTGTTCCATCAGTGTGCTTCTTAAAGCAATCCTTTCGGAGAGGGGCCACAAGAACGATGGAGTGAGGCATTTCCTTTAATCACAGCATCAGACACTCCATTAACAGATTGACTTAATCTCCTAAACCAAATTAGTTCCTGGAACATTTCACATTTGCATACTTTTGCTCTTTCTCAGAACTAAGTTTCTCAAGAAGTTGTGCAGTTTAAGCCTGTTATGGTATTTTACTCCAGCATTTTCTTAGCACCTCAACACAAATTACGTGGTAGTTTATCTGTGGTGAACATCAGCTACAGACCCCCACAAAGGAGGAAGGGCTCCCAGCCAGGGCTGAAAGAACAGCAATACCATCCTGTGACATGGAAAAGCACTTTTTGATGCACTGGCTTCATGTGACACTGATGACTCAGCCTGGCATTTCTCTCCAAGCAGGGTTACTCCAGTTATTCAAATACAGTAAACACAAGGGCAGTACTGAGGACATTGATCCTGCACCTTACAGCTTTCAGCCTATTTTCTAAACACCTGTTAATGGAGATGCGGCTCAGTGGGCAAGTGCCATCTATGCTAAAATTGTTAAGGGAACTAACATAACCCTTGCTTCTGGTAATCCTTGGATTTAAGACATCCACATATACTTCATTCTATTAATTTACCTATCTTGCTTTATCTCAAGTATCTTCATCCTTTCACACTCCCTAATTAACTATCATTATTTTCCTGAGTGAAATTATAAAAAGTTAAACCCTTCTACCAAAAGTACAAAGACAAATAAAATATAGAACAATACAAACCCAGTTATACAGCATTACAAGTGCAGAAATTCTTCATGTTGCTCTTTATCATTGGCCCCAATAAAAAACATAGCAAAGAATTTAGTTATCCAAAATATTTTGAAGTACTGTGATTAGATTCTTCAGACCATAAATGTAGCCCTCATCCTTTGCATTGCTAGGAAACACATGAGCAAAATCGATCATTCGGACTTCAACATTTGCACTTTCCTTGGTCTCTGCTGGCATGTGATAAAAAACTTTTTCCAGCTGGGGTAGAACGTTCCCATTCAGGTGCTCCCGCGCAATGCATGTGCTGCTTTTCCACACGTTGTCTTGCTTCAAGTTTTCAACTGTTAGTGAGAGCTGACTGTGGTGCCTCTTTGAGCATGCCTTTTTGTGAAGTGCATAAAATTTCGACAAGCCTTTACTTACAGAGGCTTCTATTTTTCCATTCTCTGTAGAACTTATTACATGAATATTATTATTATACTCCAATACATCTCCACCTGATAACAGACCTTTGGGCACTCCTCTCTTCTCCGCCAAAGTGACATCACTCAACCGCACAGCTGTCGCCTGACATGAACCTTCATAGACAAAAAGCAACGAGCTTGCATAAAAGTTGAGTTGCATCTGGCTCTCAAACCACTCCAAAATCTTTTCAATCTTCTGAATGCTGGCAGCTACCACATCTTTTCGCAAGCAGCACCCGCTGTGGAAAAACTTTGAAATGCCTGCAAGAAATAGACACATTTTGGGATTATTTTCACCTCTGAAAGAAAAACAATTTTCATTTCTTTGGGGATGAGAATAGTTCTTATCTGAAGGAACAGACAGCATTCAGGCAGTTTTCTTTCAGGCAATTATTAACTAAACCTGAAGTGAACCCAAGGAACTCCGATACCTTCAGCCACTTCACCTGCTGTATAATACTACTGCTTGGGCTTGCATTCGAAGTAAAACTAAATGGATCAAGCAAACAGTAAAAGAAAATTATTCCTGCTCCCCAGGTCATTTTAGTAAGTGTCTGGATAGTTTTGGGCAAATGTTAAACCCATTAAATTCTCCACAGATGAACAGGCTCAAGCAGCTTGTTATCATGAGTGTATTCCTGTATGAACCCTTCTGTCTCTTGCTGGGGGACAGAAGAACAGATGTCAACTACTAACTAGTTTACAACAGTCATCAGCAAACACCTGTATGATGGCAGCATTTTTATTTATGGTTAATGTAGAGCAACATGTGGATTGACTTCAACTAAGAAGGTCACTTGAGCTGAGAGATGCATTTGTAGTAGCTTTCTAATATGAAAGACACTTTGATATACACAGAAGACAACTAGAGATAAAAAATATATATTATAAAACATTTAATACTTTAAAAATATTTCTATTTCATTATAGTTTCAAAGCTGTGAAGTTGAATTCTATAACTATCACCCCATATTAGTAGTAAAAGAGACGTAAGGAGGAAATTCCTATAGTCTGCACTGCTGTTACAGCCAACTTCAGAATGTCAGATTGACCGGTAGCTCAGATGCTACAGGGAACACCTAAAGACCCAGCTGGCACAAGGACAAAAAGGGACTTTTAAAATGGGAACACCCAGACTATTTTTTTCCAAACAGTTCTGTCAAAAAGTAAATAAATGAAAAATATCCAAGAGCACTAATTCTGACACTACAAGTCCCTTACCGTCCTTTACTGTTTCCTTAGTCAAGCTCCTTCCATAGTGCTGGTTTTGTGTCTCGTAGCTGTCTGAAGAGACGTGGTACACCTGCAAGAGACAAGGAGGGGGCCCCATACATATTTCGAACCACCAGTATTTCTGCAGAGCAAGAGACACCTCGCAGGCAGGCCACAAAACCCTGGGTACCATTTAGCCCTTGCAGTTTTTAAGTATCTTGCAGTGGTCAGCATTGCCCTCTAGTGCTCTCCAAAGCCCTCCATTCAGCCCTTGGGCTCCAAGCTACAGCTTTTCCGTATTAGAGACATCACCATAGTGGAAAAAAGCAACGTACCTATTAGAGGGAACTGTTTCATATGGCCCCTGCCTAGCAAATCAAAGCAGAGATCTGAAACTACCACACTCCTATCCGTGTTACTGTGCGTGTTACATCAGTAAGACATTAACACGCACAATTTCGATGCAATTATTTTGAGTTCTTAAAACTAAAGAACTGTGTATGCAAGAGCAAAACAGCAAGAATTACCACCAAGGCCCAGCTCCAGAAGACCCATCCAAAATTGCAAATGTCAGCACAAATAAGGTTGCACTGAATAAATGAGAGCAGTTGAGCAAAAGCTGGGTGCCAACCTCGACAGCAGTACATCAGCTCTCATCTGAAAGGGAGGCAACTCACACAGGTACAGTTTTGTCCGTATCAGGAATTGTACTAGCTTAACAACTTAATTCAAAAATGTTTTACATATAGACACATTTTCTCCCTAACTGAAATAATTTCCATAGTAGAAACATGCCAGGCAGACAGGCTCAAATATAATTTGTTTATGGGAGTGTAGACAATTCTTGCTTGTAGAAATAATTGTGTTACCAAACAGGCAGTTTTCTCTGGCAGGAACTTTGTGCTTGGCACTTGTTCAGACCACCCAACCCCACAGCACCCATCCCAGCCACAGCATTCCCTTCACCCACTGTAAAGAGAGAGGATCCCATGGAAAGCAAGTCAGGGCACACTGGTGAGGTGCCTGCTCCTGATCTCCTTTGGGGACTTGTTCTTGCTGTAGCCAACAAATAAAGTCCAGGACGCTGAAACAGCAGCACACAGAATGGACTGGTACAGGAGCAATAAAGAAAGAAAACAGAATTCTCTGGTTTTATTGCAGCCCTTCACCCCAATACCTCTCTCCCCTATCCAAACCACAACAAATCCAGTTGTACGCGGGTCCCCACCTTCTGCTTCGCAAAGTAGCTGGGAAGAACAGTCTCAAGTAGATCTTATTTTGACAAAAAGCTAGAAGTAATTAAATTGAGAGTCCCCAAGGAACTTAAATCACTTTGTGGAAATTGATTTAAGTCATCAACCGTGAATTGAAGGAGCAGTAAATAATTCTCGTTATTCTAAAGAACTGTAAGCCTGAATGTTTAAACTCACTTGGTAGCAGAGACACTTCCCACTGCTATGATCCCTATTTTCACTCTTATGATACTTGGAGAAACTGAGGCCTCAATGTGTATGAACTGCAGAAAGCCACAGCATAGATGAAAACTGTGATTTCTATTTCACAAAACCAGAAATTTTTTTCAACTTAGTTTTTGTTGAGTTTTTTTCCAAAGCACATGAAAGAAGTACAGCACACTACACAGGAACCCAAAGATTACTTAGGTAAAACACTTCAGGTACCAAAGTAACTTTAAGAAACATACAAGTTTCAAACACTTTTTAAAGAACTATAGGTCAAAGACAGTTAAAGAATAATTTAAAAAATTAGCATACTGCTTAGAAGAAGTATCAAGAGTCTGACGACATCTAACTTTTCACTAGCTGTGTCTTCAATTTAATATGAAACATTCTCATGTAGTCAGCCCAGGGGCAGCTTCCTGCAAACATCAGCACTGCAGTCAGATAATATCTGACAGAATTATCTTGTTTACTGGAACCTTATCTCTTCCCGTAGGAGCTCCATTTTTTGTGGCATGGGCACTAGCTCAAAAATGCTGATTAAGATCTGCAAGCTCATCTTGTTTTCCAAAAAAATGCTGAAACAGCACATCAGCCCCTGGGCTTCTGAGCTGGGTTTCCCATGAAGTCACCCCACCTCTTCTCAAAATTTGCACAAAACCATTCCCCAAAATGTCTTCCTATGTTTTTTAAAAACACCCAGGTAGATGTGCATGTTTGGCATTAACAGTGCATTTTTAACTATAAAAAGTGGTCAGTGATAAACTACCAAGTCACACACCCATACCACAAATGTAATGTGTGAATTTAACTGCCTTGTGCACTCAGAACACCTCAGTCACCAACAGGCTTGGTTGCAGCCAGTGGCATTAAAGGACAACAGATCTGGGTAATCATGAAAGCGTTCTCCATGTTAGCCAAAGAGCTGTCTCTGAACACCACCTCGAGCCTTTGCTCAACTGCAGGAAGAGTCCCATTGAAACATTCCTGAAAAACCTCACTCAAATACAAATACATTAAGCCCCATTCTGAAAGCAAGGGAATAGAAACACAAGCTCAAACAGAAATAGTCTCTCACCAGTTCTTGCTCTACCCTCACCTGCCCCCCAAACACAAGGATGGCTATGCTAGAGGAGCAGGAAACTACAATCAACTTCCTATTAGACAGACCTCTTGCTTTACCGCACTTTTGTTCATGCTGTCACCACAACTAATCTGTTATAAACCCTTCCCAAAATGGTATTTGCCTTTGAACCAAGCTTTTTCTGTATCCCTCTTGTTGCAGCTGTCTGTACTAGCCCATTTCTGTCAGAATGATGACAAGTCAAGTAAGTCAGATCCTTAACAACAGCCAAGAAATTATTAGACAGAAAAATCTCATTTCTTATTCATATGCCACAGCTTATTACATGTTTGCTCCGTATTCACAGGGAGGTTCACTGCAGAGTGCAATACAAAGAAAACACTTTCTATTAGCTGCAAAACACTGCCTTCAAGAAATCTCCTGCTTCATGAGTCATTTTTATATATTCTTACTATGCGAGATCAGAGCTATTCTGACTGACAGTGCAAAGGCTCCTCCTTGTGCCTACAAGCAGCTCCCAGTCAGATTTCTGCACAAATGGCTCTAGAATCCAGCATGCTAACACATGCAAGTTCTCAATTAGCCATAGCAGTGACTCTGTATGGGCAATGCAATATGAGAAATAGAAAGGTCGGTTTTATTACAAGCAGATGAACTTAGCAATAGGTATTAACCAAAGATGTAGTTTTTGTTTATTACTAATCTATAGGCGCTCTGCGGAAGTTGTAAGGCATCTAGTCCAGTTTTGGAATGCATGCCAGGGACTAAGCGTTCGGGAATAGGGAAATTGTATATTAACTAGAAATAGAGATTACGCAACTTCAGGCCATGTGGCAGACCATGTGGCTGGATGGAGGCTGATATATTGCCTGAAACTGCATCCCTGGCATGGGAGGGGGGGCACAGAAGAGCCAATCCAAGGAAAATGAATGCCCTCCCCACGTCATCAACAAGGTTGGACTTTAGAAGTGTTTAAAAAGCGGGGATTTTGAATCAGGAGGTGTGCTCTTGGGAATCTAAGGACCTGAGCACCTGACACATGTCGTGATTAAATTTTTCCTACTCGTATTATTTCCCTTGTTTCGCAGATTACTTTTGTCATCATCCTAAATCAGATATTAAGAGATTTTTCTCACAGCAACAAAAAATGCAGACCATAAACTGCTCAGGGAAATTATCTTTGGATGTTCTCAACCTGCACTTGGCTTTTGTTTCCCTGTGAGGTGTTTGCTCATAGCTGCTTGCCTGCCCACACAGCCCACACCCTCTTTTCAGTTACTATTCATCTGATGTTTCTGGACAGAAGAAAACCTTGAGATTAAATAAAAAGTTGGTCCAGTGTAGTCTTTAATAAAAGCACAACCCTTGCAAGGTCCCAGCAGAGATACACAGTTTGGAAACCTTGCAGCTTCAGCTTTAGGACATTAAACTGAGGAAAACAGCTACAAAATGTTATGTAATGTTATTACAGTAATTGAGTAACAACTTCCATGGTGAGGCAGAAAAATGTACACACTGTTCAAATACCCGTGGCAACTCCCTGACTTCCAGAAAGTACAGTTTAAATACATGTTTAGACTGTAATTTCCTGTTTGGGGGAGATACTGCTAGCACAAATAAAAATCTCTATTCGGTCACATGCAGAGCTCTTTCACATCTGCAAAAAATATCTACTCATCCACATCACTGAAACCGGGGAAAAAAACCCCAAGCTATTTTGAGCAGGCCCGTACAGAGGGCAGCTGCAGAGCAAAGCCAACACAATGGCGCTCCCGACACGGACCGGGGCGCTGCTGACATTCCCACACACCAGCTGGTGCTGGAGCAGCAGCTTCCCACAGAGCTCCCTATGCACATCCCTGCTCCATGCATGCCCCACAATGGCAGCCTGGGATCTGCTGCCCTGAGCAAGGACAAGGAGATCAGAGATACGTGCTCTGATGCCGAGGTACTCCGTCAGTCTCCACAGGGCACCCCTTGGGTTTTTTTCTGTAAATGCACCTACCAGTTGCCCCTGTGTTACACACACACAGACAGGAGTGAGTGAGTGTTTAGTCATTACACAGAGGTTTCTATTTACAGCAAGGTACCTCTGTACTCCTGATTGGCATCTGAAAGTCAGGCCAGAGCTTGCTGCCAAAACTGGAGTCAAGCCAAAAGCATGGAATAAGCAGATGGCACTCCAGCTCACTCGGGCACATCCAACACCAGCATCAGTTCTCTGCCTCTGCAGGGGCACCTCTGGTGCCATGTCAAGGCCCATGTGCACACCTGCACACCTTCTGTCCTTACCCTACAACTGCCCTGATATAAAATCACATATATAAAATATATAAAAAAGGTGTCCTTCATGCCTGAGCAGCCTGGGTTTCTCTGCAGGCCCATAATCCTGCCCGAGTGCAAGACTTGAACAGAGCTTCAAAAAGCCGAATTTTATCTTTTCCAAAAGAAAGTAAAGCAGTGATTTAAAGAAAAACATAACAAAAGGAGATTTTTCTAAAAAAATACATTCTCTTATTTGATATCTCTGCTTTATAGTAATGCTCTCACACTATCACTGCTGCTGAGAGCATGCCCAGTTATCCAAAACCATTTACTTAAACATCTCCTCCCATAATTCTTACCTTTTTTTAACTTACATTGCTGCTGCTAGACTACACGCCATCGAAGTACACACACCTCTGCTTGCTGCTGCCTTGAAAATTCAGCACAGGAAGCATACATCCCTGCTTCCATGTTTCCAAGACTATACTTAGATATTATTCTAATCATTCTGGGGTTACTTTCACCATTTCAATGGCAATCAGTACCAAAAGGAAAAAATGTATTATTATAAAAAATCCGAGGTACTACATCCTTGTGTTAAACCACATAACAAAATCAGAGTGCTTCAAAGACTAAGTGCATCTCCAAATGCTCTGACAGTCAATGTAATGGGTAATACATATAATTTGCTAATCAAATTAAAACTTGTGAAAGTTTTCTTAAAGTTGCCAGGTGTTATGCTCATGAAAGTTTTCCTAAATTGCTAAATGTCATGTTTAAGCTGCTGAATGTTAAACCACATGTATGTTACAGTGGTTATAAGTTTTGGACTGTACTGATAACGAGAAGATTCACTGCCTTCATTTTTGAACCACCTAACAACCCCTAGCAACAGGACAGAGCCCGGAGCAGGAATGAAGTGGACTTTAATTGGAAGATTCAAATGAAAGCGGGAACAGAGTAGATTTTGATTGGAGAAACTGAAAGAGAACAGAGGGTATAAAAGAGAACTGGGGACCCGTTAGGGGTGCGGTCCGTTGCGGAGCAGGAGACTCCCCGGTCACCCAGTGTGCTGCTTTGCTCGTTTTCTCTTAATTTTCCTTTAATAAAGTTTAATATTCCAAATTTTCAAGATTATGGTCTTTTGCCTATAACAGTCAATATGTTTTAGTAAAGTCCTCACATAAGTAAGTTGTAGAATGAAATTATGTTGAAACTTATTTGGTGAAAAAGCATACTATTAATCTCCTAAACAAAAGAAACAAAGATGCTGCAGTTAAATCATGAACCGCCTTAAATATACAGAATATTGGACTCACAGAACTTCTCATTAGAATATGTTTAATTTTTGTCTCCTTTTCACAAAAGAAAAAAATACCTGCTCCAAATAATTTCTTTGGTTTGCTGTGGGGTTTTGTGTTTTGGTTTTTTGGGGGGAGGAGTGTTGGTTGGCTTGTTTTTCAGTTTTTGTGTTGCTTTGTCTTCCTATTTTCTTAAATATCAAAGTCTGAATTAGACTTATAAATGTAAAAAACCCAGTCCTGGTAATTTTTTTTACTGTGAAAGAATATGAACACTAGATTCAGGATTTAATATCTTTATTAGTTCTCCTTTCCTAAATCTAGTTATTAACAGATCAGAGCTTACAAAAATTACCACAATACTAGAAAGAGTCCTTAAAGAGCTCATAAAACAGACTCAGCTACTGTCAGTTTGAAAACATCCTGCAGAAACATGTGCTGTAGATTAGGAAATTCACTTCTAAAACCAGCTTTGATTATTAAACATTACTGCCTGCATGTTCATAGGCGCAAACCATAGAGGTCAACTGTTAGAGTTTCAAACCTCAGTTGGAATTCCTTCCAAACAAAGCTTGGAGCCAACGCCTTAGTGTCAGTAAAGATGGTTAACAAAGGACACAAAGGTTGTGCATATCCTGATGTTATCTGCCTTAGGCACAGCCTTTTGTACTGATCTCTCCCCAGGATGGGGGAGGAGGGAAGACAGGCTCGGGTGGGGAAAGGGGTCAGTATTTCTGCGCTTTCTGCACAGGTCAGGGGTGCAGCGGCTCGGATAGAGGAGGAAGGACGGGAGACATCAGGTCCGACATCCCTGGGGGACCAGGATTGTGTCTTTTGCTCTCTGGCTTCGCCGATCACCCGTGAATATCACAGGAGACTGTTGTGAGGAAGAGAAACACGCCTATTTTTCCTACACTACAAAGGCTGGGTTTCTGCTGCTCTTATCACCGACCCCACAGGAGCTGACCTGGCACTATGCTCCTGCCATTCCCCTGCAAGAGAGGCCAGCCGGCTGGGCGTGACATCACCACCTGCTGTCCGTAAATATAACTGCAACCCCTGAGAGAGAGCGGCCAGCAGCGGAGGTGCCACAGCGCCACCTGCTGTCCATAGATATAATTGCATTTCCCCTTTTTTGGGGGGTAGCCAAAAAGACCTTTTAACTGTTTGCCTTGTCGTTTGGGAGTGGAGGGGTTTATTACAAATTGTTGTTTGGTTCTTTTTCTGGAGATAGATATATATATGCATTGTAGTTAAGAACTGATATCCTTTTATATATATTTTTTTTTCCTAATTAAAGTTCTGTTTTCTAAATTTAAAGGAGAGGGATTATTTCTTGGCCAACATAGATATCTTACTTCTCCCTCGAACTAAGACATCAACAATGGATTATACTGGTAAAATCACCAATTTGTGCTTCTAAAAAGCATTTCAGAAATGTTATGGAATAGATTGCAATCAAGATCTTCTGGGAAAAAAGAAAACCTGCAGAAACTGGTACCTGTGGATTCCAAATGGACTGAAAATCTGAAATGAGAGCACAGCCCACACATTTTGCTTGTACTCAACAGCATGTAGAATGCTCTGTATTTAACATTTCCATAGTGGGAAGAGATTCCTTATCTATTTGTGTGTCTACTGCTGAAACCATATTACAATTTGTATTGCAACAGTACCAGATTTCCAATTTATATTTGAACTCTCAGTACTTTAATAACAAGATAGTCATGTCCAACCTCACAGAATCCCAGAACGGTCTGGTTTTAAAGGGACATTAAAGACAATCCAGTTCCAATCTCCTGCCATGGGCAGGGACACCTTCCACTAGACCAGGCTTCTCCAAGCCTTGTCCAACACTTTCAAGTGGCCTTGAACACTTTCAGGGATAGGGCATCTGTAAAAGAAAGAAACCTCTCCACTAAATGCGGAATTGTGGTTTGAACCAATGTTACTGAAATAACTATTTTCTAAATGCATTTCCATGCATTTGTTTTGTCTATTCAGTGCGTTAAGATAAATATAGGTTAGCATGTCAAATGCCAGAACTGTATATATAAGTTAATACTGTGCCAGACAGGAGGCTCACTTTTTAAGGACCAACCACAACAATACATATTTGATATTCGAACAGATGACTGTTTATTTAACAGTGCATAAAAAAGTGCTGTATCAATAGCTTTTAAGGTAAAAATGCACTCTGAATAAGTTTTGGTGTAAAACCCTCACCTATAACACTTTTTTTGTTTGTATCTCTATATGAGAACTTATACAATAGGTGCTTTAAAAAAAGTATAGCTACATTCTGTTTTTCCCGGCTCTCTCTTGCCCTTCTAAAATAGAAATGTAGAAGGCAAGCCTACCTCCATGTTAAAAACAGCACTGAATGGAGAGATTAGAATGAACCCCCTCTAATCCCTGAATCATCTTGAACCACGTTTTGTCCAGCAAACACAAGCAAACTTCACCCAGCATGTGAGCTGTTCCAGGCAGTGCATATCTGTGCAGGAGAGTATTTGCAGGAGAGAATCTTGCAAATATAAAGCAAGCTGACAGGCCAAGATCAGCCCATAATCAAGAAGTAGAGAAATTGACTTGTGTATTCAGACTCTGCCAAGTGTTTCATGAGGGGAGGAGGAACCTTTTCAATTCTCTTCGGAAAACAAGTTCCAACATGCAATTTGGTGCCAGAGGCACAAATCAAATCTCATCTGGTTAAATACTGGATGGAAACCTGCACTGCCTGGGGAAATCATCATTATCTATCCAGTCTGAATTAGGGGATCAAAAAAATCTCTGCAGCATGACAAAGATACAAATAACTGACAATGTTAGAAACAATAGTCACAAGCATACTGTGGAAGCAATCAATCATTTCTTCTAGACTGAAACAAAGTACATTGAAGTACATTGTTTTACACATGAGATAAGAAAGGTTATGTAATGACAAAAAACAAATCCAAAGCTATAATCTTTAACCTTCCTGTTCCATCTAAACTGTTTGGCTGTTTTCTGACTTGACTCCCCTGTTCCTTCTCGTAGGCTTACATAATTACTACACATGACCACTATAATTTATAGCTCTAGCAGTTTATCTCATGTCAGAGTTAAGGTTGGGAGCCTGGGCAATTCCACACAAAACATTATAGAGATATTAGAATTATCTCAAACAATGGTGCAATCTGGGTGCTACTTAACAACCAAGAGGAGGTTTAAGAAAGTCTTCAGCCATTTATGCATCCTGATGCACAGCTTGAGGAGCCCTGGCTTTGTGTATGTGAGAAGGAAAACAAAAATCTCACATTGAAAAGAAAATTATTTCTGCCCCAATCATAGCAAAACAACTTCTGGATTCCATCAGGAACTCAGTACTGACATCAAAACATTTCTGTTACTGAGTCACAAATGTTCAGTACGGCTTTCTTTCCAATGAAATTTTAAAGTAGCAATATACAAATATTGAATATTAGTATTTCTAAGACTAATAAGAGTTAGTAGGAACACCTGCAGGGCCTCATCCATGCCTAACTAGCCTTCCCTGACAGCTGTTCCTTGAGTGTGTAAGCATCAAAAGAGGTTTCCTTGTCACAGAAAGCTTTTTAAAATACAGAATGTACGCAGCTGTTTATAGAAACATGCATCATCTCCGACAGCTTACTTACTTTTCCCTAAATATAAAAATTACATAAAAATTATTTTTATTTATAAAAGAATATCAAGAGTAAAATTATTTAACCATTACAAAGACTAGCTCAGCATGTAAATCTCTGATATAAACCTAAAAGAAAAAAAAATAAACCACCACCAAAAATCCTTGATAATTTTAAATATCTGCTGTGGTGGTGAAGAATTAATTGCAACCATATTCAATTTTAAATGCCCAGCCTCTCTCTTATATATGTTTACAGTTCCTAGGTTGCAATTAACTTCCTGAAAGGGACGCAGCCAAGTTAAACACCTGCTGCAAAGCAGAGCAGTGTTTTGGAACTGATCTCACACAACAGCTGATACCAATACTACCAACATATTCAGATAATGCTTTATTTACATAAAACACAAGAGGATTGTCCTTTGCCATGAAAACCAGTCACTGTACCAGGTGTGGGACAAGATGCCTGAGTGCAAGCTGAAATTTGAAGACAAAACAAGTTCTTACCCTCATGCCAAGTACCAAAAAGCCAATCTCTTCCATCAACGGGTACTTGCTGACCTGCTGCTGGATCTTCTCTGCCGAAGCATATGGATCGTAACTCTTCTGACCTATCTTCACATCCATTATGCAGGGCTTATTAAACTTACGGGTCACATCTTCCAGTTTCAGATACGTATCTGTCAAAAAAACAAAACTTCTGTAAACAGTGGGTCAAAGTAAAATAATTACATGGCTTTAGCTGAGCTCCTTTGAAAGAAGGTGAATAGTTTAAGGCTTAACATCACGTGAGTTTTTTAAGAGTCAAATTTGTCTCTGAACGCTGATACCAACAAATTCTGTTGGTATGAAATTCTAAATGCTATATTGTTTAGAAAATTGTATACACTTAATGTGCACTAACCTATTATTCAAATTACTGCCCATATGAAATCCATGAATAGCTTTTATAAATTCATTAACGTATCTCAAAGAGCATTACTAAGCACATTCAAATGCAGGTTACTGTGTGGTTGGTGTTGCAATGTAGACAGTGTTTTGTGTCATTTTAAAAATTAAATTAACATTTCAGTCCTACCCTTCAAGGGCTGAAGTGCAGCTCATTTTGCTTCTTTTTATACCACTCCCATCCGTACTCATTTCTCAGGGCACTTATTTTGAGGAAATTACTCTTCAAAAATCCTTTATTTATAATGACTGCCTTTCATCCATTTCTGATAGTTCCTTTGGGAGGGTGGCTAGACCAAAAAATCCCAAAAGTACTTGGAGTGCATGAAGACTTAAAGGAGTATCTAAAACCTGATGAAAATGACTTGTGCTTTTCTCCAGGGCAGGTAAGAGACTACTATCAGCATGACCCCTAGAAACGACTGTCAGAACACACCCAGCAAATGAACACCAGGAACTGCCTGGCTTTCAGGCAACTCTGCACCCACTTCCAGCCATTGCCAGAACACCAGGACACTGCACACACCCAGCCTGAACACAGGTCTCATTCCTCATATCAGCTTCTTCAAATCCACCTGCCACCATGCACAGACTTCGAGTCTGGTTTTCTTTCTAGTATAGCCTATTCCATAAGTGTATTTCTTTGACTTTAATGTAGTCCGAATACGTAAACACTGTATTATTCCCCCTTCCTACAGCGTGATCTAAAATGAGATTGCCAGAGAAAGCAAAACCATTTCAAGTTGAAAAAGAGAAAAGGGACAAACTGTCTTGTTTGAAAGGGGTACAGACAAGTAACAAAACTAGTCAGAGTCAAGATAAAGTCAAGAAGGAATGATTCATTTCCCCTTAGTAAGAAGAAACATTTTCTTACAGAAATTACAGACACTTTTATTAGTTTAAGTCCTATTAAGAGCTTCAGTTCTTACACTATCATGTTTATTATCATTAAACATCCCAATTTACACCACCGTGAAATGTCCCAATTTCCCAAAGTATCTATGTATCAATCTAAAGTAAGTTTGATTTAAGCTTTAGATGCCTGCTTTATGTATAAACAGGTCTAGGCACCAGTGAGAGATGGATTCATATCTCACCATATGGCTTTATGATTGTGCTGGATCAACCATCTTGTCTGTGCATGGGGGAAGGGCTAGGCCTTGCAGGCACACGGAACAGACACACAGCACAGCTGCAGGCACAGACACATGGCACAGCTGCAGACACACAGCACAGCTGCAAAAACACCACACAGCTGCAGGCACAGACACATGGCACAGCTGCAGACACACAGCACAGCTGCAAAAACACCACACAGCTGCAGGCACAGACACATGGCATGGCTGCAGACACACGACACAGCTGCAGACACACGACATACGGCACAGGCACATGGCACAGCTGCAGGCACACGGCACAGCTGCAGACATGCAGCACACGGCACAGGCACACGGCACGGCTGCAGGCACACCGTTGAGCCCACGTGGCCACATGGTCTGGCTGTCCCTCAAGGAAGGCCTGCCTGGTACCCCCCAGTTGGCTACAGCACGCGTCACTCCAGCCCGGATGGCACTGAGTGGCCCACCTGGGACACACAGCCATGTGGTATAGATAGTGGAGCACGCAGCTCCACGTGTGGGAATACACTCACAATATCAGAAGTAGAATAAATCATGCAGGAGATGGGTCTCTGAAGAAGATGAAGAAACCAGCTAGAATGCCTCTTCTACTGTATTGTAAAATGGAGTTTTTGCTTTTTCCCCCTGAGCCACCTTTCCCCTTCCCAAGACCCCTTGAGAGAAAACCCGTAGCTACGCAAGAATTTACCTTGGCCAGGCAATGTGAAAACCCCCCTTACTGGTCCGTTGTTAACGCTTTCCCTATTGATTCTTAACACTTGAATCCTATAGGCTGTGACCAGCATCCCCTAAAGCCCCATAAATACCCCTGGCCAGGTGAATAAACTCTCTCTGCTTCCCTCTCCTGCGGCCTCTGTGCATCTCTTTGCTGGGACGTCTTGGGATCACGTGGCTGAGGGGGGACGGGAAAGGGGGAGCAAATCACCCAGCTGTCGCATCCATGTGCTGTGGGACCCTCAGAGTTTGGCAGTTATTATTTTTCTCTCCTCTCTATTTCTTTATTTCTTTCTTTTATAAGTCTCTCTTTTCTTCCTTTACTCATTTCTATCTCTTGGGGGTAACTTCAAATTAAAGACTTGAGTTTTACTAAGCTGTTGTACTGATTGATTTGTGATGGGTTCTTTTGCGGACTCAGTCTTTGTGCTGGGAATTTTGGTGACATACTTTTGCCTTGGTTGTATGTTATCCCTGTAAATTTTTTTTCCAAAATGTCTTTTTTTCTCACTAAATTAAAAGGAATTCTCTTAGAGAAAGCATAGCAGCGCCTTCTCTGGATGTGAATTCAAGGTAATGACACACTAAAGGCTTTGGAAAAGTTTGGTAAGCAAACTTAAAAGTCTTAAATATAAATAACTGCCTGGGCAGCTTGTGGCTTGAAACCCAGCACATTACAGCATCTTGTTTGTGTCAAATCATTCTCAGGAAACCATGTCCAACTAATACACTATTAGAATTTAAAAAATTTGCTCTTCTACTAACTCACTGTATCAGCTTCCAGTGTCCATTGGACTGCAGGATCAATCTTAACTACAGCAAAAAAAGTTTTGTTATAGCCTAGCTCACCTATTAACTACAACTGCAGGAACACATCCAAGCTCAAATAACTCGTAGTTAACCTTGAGGAGCTCCAGGCAGCAAACATACTTGGTATTTGCTCACGTAATATCCCCAAAGGAGAAGCAGGACAAATACTCTTGGTACCATCTGAACTGCAGGTGCCACTTTTACTGTTCAAAGTTGTTATACAGGTCTAATTCAGTCAGATACTGGTACAGAGTTTGCAGGACTCTGGGGAACCACTACTGAAAACTGGGGAGTCCATAAAACCTGCTAGCTATCTGTTATTAAAAATTGTAAAAGTTTGTCATCCTTCACATTGACCCTTTTTGCATATTACAGAAATCACCGCAAATGACAGATTTGTGTCAACGTTCTAAACCAATCCAGAAAACAACTAAATGAAGTTCAGTGTTCTCAGTACTTAGCTCTCAAAAGCACAGAGCCACAGGTCTGCCATGGGAAGAAAGACAGTAAACAAAAAAACATATCAGAAAAGGACTGCGATCCTTCATCACCAACCCCAAACTGCTTTGGAACATGTTACAAATATAGAATTATACACACTGAAAGTTACAACAAATGATATAAATTGTTTAGATGCAATGTTTTCATCAATCCTAAAATATAACCGTATACAAAGCAGCATAAAACATCTATTGCTATGAGCACCCAGGGATGTCTGCTACTCTACTGGTCTATTTCCTTCTTTTTAATCGTACAGCACCAACATTCAGCACCTCCCATATATTTAAAAGTCCTAAATATTTGTTACTGCTGAATTCCCCTTTACTTTCAGATCTGTTAAACAAGACTATCTTACTGATCTCCTAAAAATATAAGAATAACTATTTTAAAAACTTGAGCATTAAAATAACTTCAAAGCTAACACTAACCCTGGGAAATACTAATTAGTATTTGGCAAAGCTTGTGACTTATCCAGAAATTACTCATCTCTCTCACACTTTTTGGAATTATTCAAGTCTTTCTCATTAGGTAACTGCTGACTCGGAATTAGGGCTGTTATCTCCATTCAGGGTACCTCTCTGTCTTACAAAGCTGTCTGGCTTTCTGAGCAGAGCAATGCCACCCTGGATAAAGCATTGTAACAAGTTACTTTTTCCTCAGTACAGCTGCAGAAAAGCACATCAAGTGTTTATACTCTGGGTTTTTTGACACTATTTGGTGCTTACTTGCACTGTATGCAATAGTCTAATGAAACAGCTCCCAAACCCACAGTATCAGAACATACAAAACTTTCACTTCCAGCATTTACCCCTACGATGTAGCCAAGCATTAAGACTAAGGCAAACTTAGGTAGCAAGCTTCAGGTGGGTATCACTGCTCTACCTTTTGAAGTCAGACACAGAGTCTTTGAGACTCTGACCCTAAGTGTCCTTCTCAAGTGCATCAGTGAGTCTGAACCTGAGCCCTGGTAACTAGGGTGCTCTCCTCCCTCTCCTTGTTTTGTTAAACAAAAATCTGCAGATTTTTCAAGCAATGAAGACTTTCTAAATTATTATGTAGTGCCACGCTAACCCAGTGTGCTTCTGGAAATCATGCATTTGCCATCTAAATCCAGATTAAATTAAATAACCCCATAGAGAGAATTAAATAACCCCATAGAGAGAAGAATTCATAACGATTTTTGTGACTTGCTTTGCTAGATAGTCCTGATCATACATGACAAGATTTAAAGAAATCATTGATCAGAGACTTGCCTGCTGATGCCGCAGGGTCTTGTTGA
>WBMV01007507.1:60398-99394 GCA_013396655.1 Campylorhamphus procurvoides | reverse complement strand
CCCCCCCCCAAATCCGTGGGGATCCCCCCCAAATCCATGGGGAGCCCCCAGATCCGTGGGGATCCCCCTCCCCACTCCCATGCTCAGCCCCCTGGGCGTTCGGATGGCTCAGGATTTTGCTGGAAAAAGCCAAATTTATGCAGTGGAAGGCTTAAGTCCCCGGTGTGGCACGGTAAGGGTAGGCCTTGGTGTGGTGGAGAGCTCGGAGGAGACAGAGGCTGGGATAGTACTGGGAAGGGGGGGTTTACAGACCCAAAACACAGAGTTTTCAGCCTTTTCTGAAAGGTAAAAATCTTCCCTGCGTGCTCGTGCTTCAAAGCCACAACCAGTTTGATGAAATCCTTGAAGTCTCCCAGTCATTCTCAGCCTGCTCTGCCACCCAGATTTGCATTCATGTCTTTCCTTATGGTTTGAAATAGGTACAGGGTTGTGAGGGATAACTGGGTGTTTTTCCTTAAAATGGGGTGGTTGCACAGGGAGCTTAAAAATATTTGAGGGAGGTTTTGAATCTGAGATGGGAACAGATTTAAATCGTGGTCTGAGGGGGTGGTTAAACCTTGTTTTAAAATGAGGTAATAAATACAAGCAGGCAATAAACCCACTGAATGTGAAGCACAGGTAGGGAGGAGGGCAAATGACTCCCTGGAGAGTGTCTGTGGGAACTGGGAAGGGTGAAAGGCAGGGAATGATGGGGAATCTTGTGACTTTTGGGACCTGAAGGAACCCGAGCAGAGATGAGTAAGTTTGTGTCATGTGACAGCAATATTGAAAACGTAAATCTCCTCTTAGATCTGGTGTCTAGCCCAGGGTTTGGTTCCAGCCTTTTGGGGGCTCGGTTTGAAAATGCCAACCCGAGAAATTCCCGATCTCTTCCGCTTTAATCCCGGCCACCTATTCCTGTCTTCGCACCCAAGTTGCTGCTCCTCAGTCCTGTTACAGCTGTGGGGCTGTAAATGGGATCACTGAAATCATCCAGGTTAAAAATAACACTCGGGGGGAGGGGAGCAGTGGCTTTTTAAGCCAGTGTTGCTGCTGAGGAAAGGAGTGTTGAACAGCAGCTTTGGGATCTCTGCTTGGATCCAGGGATAACTGGCACTCAGGGGCTTCCTCTGGCACTGGTGGCTGGTTTGCAAGTTCTACCCCTGTGGAGGTATTTTTAATGTTGTTTGCCATGCTCAGGAAATTCCTGGAGCAGTGGATACACCTGGCAATGAGAAATCCTGCACCTCCCCTCCACTGAGGGCATGTCTGAAGGAAGAACAGGGATCTGACAGGCTCCAGGTTCTAAACCAAACCCCTTGTTCGCATCCTGGTGAGGTGCTCTGCTGTTCCCACAGGCTGCCAAACCCGGAGGGAGAGGTTTTTAACACAGCTCTAACTATGTATCCTTATTTTGGATAACTTCTAACACCCTAACCCTGGGATTCACGTGCCACATCCCAGCTGTGTGGAAGTGAGGGCAGGAAGGTGGGTAAGGGGAGTGCTCCCCTTCCTGTCTCAGGCTGGGAATCTCCCTGGAGAGGTTTGCTGTGGCTGCCAGTGCTCCAAAGCACAGGGAAGGCACATTCCAGAAGATTAGAGGGCAACTGTTCTGCACCTTAATGGGGGGAAGAACAACCAGCTCACCCACAGCGCTGCATGGACGGGATACTTTTTGTACTGGGAGTGGCTCACTGAACGAAAAATAGTAACTCTGAGCGTGTTTTTATTGAGCTGGGGTTGAGTCTAGGCAATAAAAATGCATTTTTATGCTTTTGGGGTCAAACTGCTTTGATTAAGGGCCTGTTGGTCCGTTCTACCTGTACTTCATGCTAAGGTGAAGGGGTGCTCACCAGAGATGTTCTATTTTCAGCAAACCTGAGAGTTTGGGCATAATTGTACAGTCATTGCAGTAAAAGGGACTCTGTGCTGAGCCACAAACTTTGAATTTTTCAGATTTTGGGGAGGGAAAGGCATGTGCTGCTTCCTCTTGAGGATCCAGCTGTTGTTTTTTATAGCAAATCAATAACTACCAGCCCCTCAGCTCCATTCCAGTTTGATAATGGCTGGACAAACAATAATCCACATCAAGGACTTAAACCAGTGATGCTTTCTGACCCACAGGGTGAGTTCTGAGGCTTTGACATCAGATTAATCCCAAAAAAACATGAAACCTTTTCATTCCATGCATCAAAAGTGGTTTGTTTACTCTGTTATTTTGCATCTTTAAGAGCAGAGTGGAATTAGTACAGGCTGTGATGTTTAGTCAAGGTATTACAAGGAAACACTTGATCATTTTTACTCACACCATTAGCAGGATTTGCAGCCCTCTCTGTAGAATTTTGGTCTTTCAACTGGAGCCATAAACAAACGTCCCAGCCTTGGCTTTGGGGCAGGACACTTGTGTTGGCTTTAGCACCTATAAATAACTTAAAGCATTTTGTCTTTATGCCACAATAGTAAACATTAGCACTTCTATGGCAACTCCAGATACTCCTCAGAGGATAAAACCTTTTATGATCCAAAAGATAAGGCTGGTGCTTCAGTGGCAGGAGTGACGAGGTTGATTTTAAAGCCTTAAAAAGGAGTGATGCTTGTTTGTGGTTTACTGTGACACATCGGGTGTTCAGGTGAGGGAATTGGCCCTCCCTATTGGTTGTTTCTGGATAAAGCAGTGAGACTGGAATCTACCTCTTGGCAGTTGAATTTTGTAGCCTTTTGGGACTCTGCTTGTGGAGTATCTGCTAACCCCTATACTGAATCTGATCCGGTTATTCAAGATTTTGAAATAATATAATTAGTGCTCATATGAACGTTTTTGAAGCCTTGTAGAATTGTGTAACAATTACATAAACTGACAGTACATAAGTCCCATTTATCACAGTTGAAAACCCCCAAAAATCCTTAAATGAACTATTTCACAAGGATCCCTCATCCCAGCTGGGACAAAGCGTGGATGTGGGAGAGTCAGTGGTGGATCTGGAGCTGAAAGAGTCCCATGCTCACACTCCTGTGATTGTTCTGCCAGTTCTGTCATCCTGGAACATTGAAACTTGATTTGTTGGGGGCGTGGGGATGGTTCTCAATGAGCACAATGAAGATTTTTGGGTGGAAATAGTTCATTTGCTTTATTCATCTGTTAGCTCGAGATTGAATTGTGCCAGCCCTAGTTCTTAGGGCCTGGTTATCAGTGCAGGGCACTCGGATTACTCAGTGTAGGTCAACTCTTTTTTCCACTCTGCTTTTGGCTCCTGGGAGGGCTGGAACAAAGAGGGGATGTGTGGCCCTTGTGTTCTGCAAGAGCACCACAGGCATGAGTAACCAGCAACAGAAACAAACAGCTGCCTCCCCAGGTTTTAAACCCTTAAATTCAAGTTCTTAGAGCTGCAAACAATCCCCTGTGTGGCACAGGGGGCAGAGCTCCAGAAAGGTGCACGCTTGTCTTCCAACTTCCTGGTATTTCCCTGTCAATAAACTCCCTTCCCTGGAGAGTGTCAGGGGGTGATTCATTTCTCTCTTTGGAAACTACACTGAGGTGTTTCTTGGTTGCAAAGCAACTTATCTCTAAAGAATTTACAACCTGAGGGACAAGGCTCTTTTAAATCTCTTTTTGCAGTCCCTTTATTATATCTTAAGACTCTTCTGGTATATTTAGCAATGTTTAACCTGTATCTGTTGCTTTTTATAGGTTAATTATGCAGTATGTGCCAGCCTAAGGAATGTATAGTCTGATCCTGCTGGATGCCAGTTAAAGATTAATTGTGACACTCTTTGTGTAATCCTTGAAAAATGAAGCTTGATGGGTGTAGTATTTGTGCTCAGTATCTCCTGGGGAGAGGGGAAGTTGTCCAGGATAAATAATACATGGTTGTGTTATCCAGTGTTGTAACTTGCATTTCCAGCATGTGAAATTAAACCTGAGTTTGCACTTCCAGCAACTGAAATTAAACCTGAATTTCAGAGTTAAAGGTTAAAGCTGAGTGTTCAAACCTGTTGCTTTCAAGTCAACACCTCAGGGCTCTCCTTACACCACCAGCTCAAAAATAGGAGTGTTTTGCCCTTCTCCCCCCAAAAAGGGCTCCTCCAGCCCTGTAATTCCCAAGGCTGGGAGGCTGCAGTGCTCATGTACAAAGGGATTTACTTGGCTGGGTGAATTTGACACCTCTGAACCACTGTGAGAGCCACACAGGAGCTGGATGCTCTTTGGAATGAAGGGAATTTTTCCAGTGGGCCAATTAGTCGTGGCGTTGTGCTAATTTTACTACTTGGCTCCCAGAAATTTACTGGAGATGCAGATTAATAAATCTCTCTTCTCACTGAGGGTTTGGAATTCTTAAACAGATACACCCTAGAACACAATCGAGGTAATTTTAGTTCTCTATTTTTAGAGGGTAAAATTGCTAAAAACACACATGCCTGTTACAATGCTGCTTTTAGAAAGGGGCTGTGGAGCTGTTGTGACAAGATTTGAATTATCTGGCCATATTTATGGCTCTGGAGAATTAGTTTTGTCTATGGGAGGTCTCTTTGGATGCACCTTGTCCTGTATTTCAGGTAGGCTGGCATTCCACTGAAACCATTCAGATCCTTGTTCCTACTGTCCTTAGAAGGTTTCTCCATCAAATCCTTCCCTACTCTGATGAAAATCTTCTAGTCCAGTTTGGCAGAGCCAAATAATCAGCATTTTTAGCTCATCTGCCATCAAGTGATGTTACCTTGGAAAACTTTTGGGGCAACTTAAACTGTTGTCTCCTGTTGGGTGGGATTTTCCTTCCCTCTGGTGTCAGTGTGTGGCTGATCTCAATAAGTATTTGAATTCTGATTGATTTGCCAGAGTTTCATCAAAAGCAAGAGGTTTATATTCCTTTATTTCAGATATTCCTGTTGGTTCATCTGATTTTAAGTGTCAGCCCTGTGCAGAACTGCTCATTGTGGCCATTTGGATCTTGCTCTTCCCTTGATTAACCTCTCCTTGCTGAAGAGTAAATTTATTTTATTCTAGATCAAGGTGAAGCAGGGTGACAGTCCCACATTCCCCCCTTTATAATTGCTTATACCTTATGCAGAAAGCTGCTTTTTTTGCCCTTTCATGCTATTTCATTCATGAAAACCACTCCAGGAGCAGAGTATCTGTCTTGGACATGGCATTACCAGAAATGGAAAAGCACTTTTAAGGTATCACTTACAGAAAATTACATGAAGTCATTTTCAGGATATCCCTGGTGTCTGCACTTGTTAGGCTGGGAGTTCTCATGACATCAGATGGTCATAAGTTAAGTATGTTGGGCGGGTTCTGGTCCTGTTTTTGTTCTCACAGGTGTGTCTGTACTTCAGGATTTTAGTGGATCACAGGGAGGAGGCTCATGCTGGAGCTTGTGTGGCAACAGGAAAACTTACTCTCCCCTCTGAACTAAATTCTGGGAGCCTCAGAAGGTCCTGTGCACTCCACTGGCAGAATTCCTACCTGCACAATGAGTTTCATCCTTGTTTTCTTGGGAGGTGGAGGATAAAGTTTTTTTAGCCTGCAGGTTCATTTAGCCCCTTTACACATTTCCTAGTTGTTGCACTCTTGTAAAACTGGCTTGATATTGGTAGGAAGTAAGAAAGAAAATCTAAGAAATAGGTAATTTTCTTTCTGAGGAGCCTCTGAATTGTCTCTGCTGAAACCTCAACTTTCTTATTTTGCAGGCACAGTGCTGCACTGAAAGTTGTGTCCTCGGAAGAGGCTGTTTTTTAAAGATCAAGCCTATTGTTAAACCCACATTGTCTGCAATTTGGACAGCTCTTAATGCATCTTGAACTCCAAATCCAGAGAGATTTGGATTTATAGATTGAATAAAGGTCTCTAGACATCTATAAAAAGCTTTTCTCATTCTGATTTTTCTGTCTTTTAGAGGACCTTGAAAAACCCCAAATTCTAATTCTGTGATAAAACTCACTGTGCTTTGCTTTTGGGTTTGGGGGAATGTTGTAACTCTTTAGTTTCATGGGCACACAGTTGAAAAAAAGTAAGATTTCAGGCTGTAAGTTTGCTAGAAGCATCAAATCTACCCCTGTGTCACCTCAGCTGTTACAGCTGCTTGTTTTGTGCTTTGTTTTCAGAACCAGGTTGGGTTCGTTGGGGAAAACTGGTTTGGTTTTAATTCCAGAAAGAGGCAGCTCTCGGTGTGACACCACTGCAGCAGTTGGAAAGATACACTTATAATTACACCTCTCATAAAGTTTAAAGCTTTGGTAATATCTGTTAAACAAACAATTCCATGACTGGAATAAGCCAGAGAGATTTGCTCCAGGAGCAAGGTTGGTGGCTGAGGTTGGACAGGAACTCCTGGTCAGCTTGGGGTGTGTGGGGTTGCATCTCCTTGCAAGAGCTGGTGGGAGCCCTTTGGCTCACAGGTGGAGGTGGGAACACCTATTAAGTTACACATTGAAGTTTCTTAAGCCTCTTATCACTGACTGGACTGGAATCTGGTTTTTATGTCCCAGATGACTAAGGGGCCATTCCCGCAGCAAGCCCGGGTAGAGCAGCTCTGCATGGAATATCTGCTTCCGGCTCCTCCTCTCCCAGATCCCAGCCCCTGGTGGCAGAGGGACAAGTGGCTGCTGCAGCTGGGACACCTGAGCCTTTTATTGTGGCTTGCCATGCCATAAACCCGTTTCCCTGGAGATGCCAGCAGGGTGAGCTGGGCCGGGCACACGGAGCACTTCGGTACGGGAGGAGCAGCTCCCGGCCCTTGGGAGCCACTTCCCATTGCAAAGAGGTCATGGAGTGGGGTGGGACCTTTAGGACCATCCAGTTCCATGTAGGGACACCTTCCACTAGCCCAGGTTGCTGCAGCCTGGCCTTGGACACTCCCAGGGAAGGATTCCTTCCCAATCTCCCATCCAACCCTGCCCTGTCAGTGGGAAGCCATTCCCTGTTGTCCTGTCACTCCAGTCCCTTGTAAATAATCTCTCTCCATTTTTCCTGCAAGTTCCCTTCAGGTCCTGCAAGGCCACAATTTGGTCAGCCCAAAGCTTCTCCTCCAGGCTGAACACTCCCAGCAGAGCTGCTCCATCCCTCTGACCATCCTGCTGCCTCCTCTGGCCTCATTCCAGTAACTCCATGTCCTCCCTGTGCTGGGACCCCAGAACTGGAGGCAGTTCCAGGTGGTTCCTGCCCTGTTTGGACCTGGATACCTGAAGCAATGTGTCCAGGTGTTAATGTGCATTTTAAGGTTATAATAGTGAAGAAAAAGAGAGGGCTGGAAGTCCCTGTGCTCTGGGCAGCTGACTCTGGGTAGGAGCAGTTTCTTCGTGCACATGTTAAACTAGTTGGCTCTTACAGAGGTTTTTACTCCTTTCTTTAAAGAACCTCCCATCTGCTTGAAATCATATCCAGGACCAGCAGCATTCCCAGCTCCATCCAGTGTGACCATTCTAGTGGTTTCAGCTGTAAATTTCTAAATAATTCCCAGTCCAACTCCCAAATATTTTACCCCTTTGTAATTAATTTATATTTCATTTGAATTCCTCTGCATTCAAGCCCTTGCATTCAAACAGAAAGCTGGCACAGCCCCACAGTTTATTCCTACACTGGGAGCTGGCACTTGGTAAGTAAAGCAAAGTGTGTGGAGCCAAGAGCTGGCAGGAGGGAAGCTCCCAGGAAAAGGGGAAGGAGAAGCTCTTGGCAGATGTTTCCAACCTAGGAAGTTCTTCCAGTGTTGAGCACCTACAGAGGTTGTGTTTGTGTTCTTTGCTCTGGTCACCTCCAAAGGAGGCTGGTGGGCTCTCCATGATTTTTGTTGCTCCTGGATTCCCAGGCACAGACAAGGGCTCTGTTGTCAGGCTTTCAGACCCGTCTTCACCCAGCAGTTCATTCCCTTAAATAATTTACAGTGTGATAAGTAGGCCTGGGTGGCTGAACAGGGATCAAGTGTGCACATCCCAGGTGCTTCCTCCTCTCCTCACCACCAAACTCCATCTCAAACCCCTCCTGGAGGGGTTTTGGCACGGATGGGAAGTGGGAATGCCGTTTTCTTCCTGGTGCTCATGGGATTTCTCTTGCAGGTGAAAAATGCAACCAACCAAATTGTGATGAACTGTGCTGACATCGACATCATCACGGCTTCCTATGCTCCAGAAGGGGATGAAGGTAGGAATGACTTCAGTTCTGGAATTCTGGGAGCTGTTGCCAAGAGCCAACAGCTTCAATTCCGTAATTACATAACAGCTTGATAAGCTCAGAGTTCCTTATCTCATTTCCACACTCTCTTTCCTCACTGCATTGTGGTAAAGAAGTTCCCTGTAGTTCCATGAAATCTGTGTTCTGCCCCATCATTCCTGAGGGAAGTAGGGAAAGGATGCCTGGTATGACACTGCTATTTATGTTGCATAAATGTCTAAGAATGTGATCTGCACCTGTGGATTTGGGATTATTGGTGAAATCTGTGACAGGGATTAGATAAGGAATGCATTGATAATGGCCTGCAGTAGGAAATACCCACAGGGAAGGATTTGGAAAGTGCAGGAGACACTCCACTGGCATTTAGCAGCATGTCCTGAGTGTAGGAAAACAGGGAAAAAGGTGGTTCTGTGGAGGACACAAGGACTGGGATCCAGCCCAGTGGAAGGCTGGAAGTTCCTGGGGAAATGGGAGCAGCAGTGCCTGTTGGTGACACTCAGTTCTAGTCCATGACTTCCCCAGTTATATTTTGAGGAGATTTGCAAACAGTAGAAGGGGTTTAGCAGTTGAGGCATGAAATGAAGGAGGTGTGGAAAATAAGCTCTAACAGTGGGCAAAGCCTTCCTGTTTTTTTTCTGGAGCTCTTTCAAACCCAACAGCTCTTTGGTCCAATTGTTTCTGAAGCCCTTCAGAATGAAAAGGGCACTGCAGAGCTTCCCTTCCCACAAGGAAAGTGTCCCTTTCCGTAAGGAAAATGCCAAAATGATGTCATGAAACACTTTTTGTTTAAACTGGAGTTGTGAATTAATGGAATGATCTTGATGAGGGAGTAGAGGAAGGTGTTCCTGTGCTTGGGTTTAAAGTTTGTGCCACAGCTGAATAAGGTTGGAGAGAGGGGCTATGTTTGGACATTTAAAGAAGGAAAGAAATGTGAACTTCTGGGATGGATTCTGTAGGGATAATTGCAGTTCTGTTGCAGTGATGTTGTCCCATGGGTCATAGATTTGTACATGACAAGTGTCCAGGCTGGATGGGGCTTGGAGCACCTTCCTGGTCCATGGAAGGTGTCCCTGCCCAGGGCAGTGGGTGGGACTGGATAAGCTTTAAGGTCCCTTCCAACCCAAACCATCCTGGGATTCCAAGTGGAATGTTTGCCATGAGTCTTTGCGTTTAAAGTGCCTTGAATTGTTTTTATTTTTGATACACTATGAAAGCAACCAGAGGGTTCCTGGAGCACAGCAGAGGTGAGGAGCTCTCAGAGGGTGTGTTTGGAAAGCCAAGCTCGGCTCAGGAAACACTGGGAGAGGGAAGGGAAGGGAATGACTGAGTAGCCTGGAGCTGGGCCACCCCATTCCACAGGGAGGGAATGGAGAGCTGTTCCCTACGTGCTCCGGGTTGTACCCTGGCACTGCAGCCTTCCAGCCTTTCTCACGCTGGGCTGGGAGCTGGGTGTTGCTAAGCACTCCTGGAGCTATTCCTCGGCCTGAGTAATGAGGAGATAACGAGCCCTGCTAAGAGCAGAGTGTGTCTGGAGTCTGTTCCCTGCCACAGGCCCAACCACACAGCAATGGCTTATTTTCCATTGAGAAAAGTAAAAGAAAGGGGGAAAAAGTATCTGGGAATAAAATCTCTTACCAGTCAAATCAGACAAAAAAGCATAAAACAGAAAATCTCTTGTAACTTCAAAGTATTAATAATAGAGCTTAACAGAGACTTAAACCAAAGCATTCCTGAAGTGAGTTTCTGTGGCTTAAATTCCTTCCTTCTGATTTTTTGGATAGCCTTGAGTGTGGCAGTCTGGACACACAGGAGTTTGAGTCCAGCACTCTGGCTCTCACAAGCTGTTGCACCCTAAATACTCCAGGTGCAGGTTTGTTGCATGGTCACCAGAATTATCCTCAGGCTTCAGGGGGTTAAAACATATCTCTGGGCTTGGGAAGGTGCCAGCCAGAGGAATGGCTTTGGAAGGAAAAGTGCATGGAATTGGCAGAGTATTTGCTGGCACCTGTTGATACAGCTCGAGTCAGTCTCACTAATGCTCCTATTGTGCCCAGCTTTGGGATGGTAATTGTATAACTGCTCTCAAAAACTGAGGATGAAATATAGTCCAGGGAACCCACAGGAATATCAGCCAGTTCCTTGGGAATGAATTCCTGAGGTGAGCCTGGTTCCAGCTGCCTGTGGAGTGTGTGAAAAGCAGTGAGAAGTTAGGGCTGTTTTCCCCTTTAAAACTCTTCTTTAAATCCTCTTTTAAAATTCTGCTCTAGTGAAGAATTGTTACCTCTCAGTTCTGGGTCTCAGTGGGGCAGAATTTGTCTCACTCTTGTCTGTAATGTGAGAAAAGATAAAAGATAATCAGTCACTTTTCTTCTTTCAAGTGTGCTTCTGTCCCAAAAAGTAGCTGTGGGAAAGGGGCCTTGTTCAGCACATCCCTGTCCCTTGTTTAAGGGGGTGACCTGTTGATTTTTGTGCAGAATAATTATTTTCCTAATGATTCCTGTTAATCCTGAGTGCCCATTGCTCTGTGGCTGTACAAGAGCCCTTGGCTACCACTGTGAGCTCCTTGTCCCCCTGTCCACCCTTCTAAACGTGGGTACAGCAGAGGGTAGGACTTGGCCTTTGGAATTTTAATGCAGATTTGCAGGGAAATCAGATTATTGCCCAATATTTGTCGGGAAGCTGAGGGAGGATCTCTGCAGCTTTAAAGTCGGAGTGAAGAATTCTGCTGTGTAATCCCCCACTGAGCGACAGTGAGGAACAAACCAGGGCTGCTGATTACTCAGTCCTTGGGCAGAAAAATCTCCTGTTTCATCATCAAACCGGGGCAGGGATTTGTAAGTGGGGGTTGTGGGTTTGCTCTGTGTGTGCCAGGAATTCTGTAATGGAACAAAGCTGCTCCAAAACACCGAGTTTTCCGTTGCTGCAGCGGCTCCTCCCACTGATCATCACGAGTAATTGGGATTGGGGAGGGTTTTTTATTCCCCCAGAAGCTGTTTTTTAGCATTTCTAGTGCAGCTTTAGCTTTTAGGGGTGCACGTGCTGCACTGCCTGTGTCCAGATGGATGACTTGGCTCAGCTGAATGAAGAACTGCAAAGACATTCCCAAGCAAGTTCAGTTTTAAGGGATTGAGTTTCAGACTCGCTGAATGCGAAGGAGTTGGAGCTTCCTGTGAATCTCTCCTTCAGGCAGCTGTGAAATTGTGATGGAGTGAGTGAATCAGGTTGTCTTAGGCTTGGAATCTCCTCAGATTCTGGGGGGATCTAAAACAGCCTCTTCAATTTAGAGGTGCATGGAGGGGGAACAGTTGGCAGCTTCACACAGGAAATCCCAGGCAGCTGGAGTGATGTTTGTTTAGCAGGAATAATAACCCAAAGTACAACTTTGGGTTGTACTTCAACCTTTAAGAGGCTTTGAGGCCAGAACTCATTATTTTTGGTCTTTCCCTTCCCAGTGTGGGGTGCTGGTCACACCAGAGGCTCAGCTGCTGTTTGAAACAAGAAACAAACCAAAACAACCCCCCAAAAAGATCAGTAATACCTGGGGGAAGCTGAGCAGGGACATGTGTGAGCAGTGCCATGTCACGACAGTGGTGACACAGCCTGACATGGTGCTGTGCTGTGGGCAGGGCAGTGGTGCCTGCCCTCACTCCCTCCCTTCCCCTGGCATTCCTCTTTGCACTGCTGAGCAGCCAAGTGGATCAGGAAACTGCCTCTACAAGGGGAAAAGAAAGAGGCAGCTCAGAGATGAATCCCCTTCCTGCTCCTGATGGCTGGATGTGAATTCCAGTGGAAGGAAGGGAATGGGAACATGAATTCCCACCTGGGGCCAGGTGGGAAAAACGCCTGCTGTGGCTGCCTGTTGCAGACTGGAGCTGTTTAAACTGGTTGTGAATGTTCCTTTGTTGTAGGAAAGCTCATCTTCATCCCTGTTTTCTGGAGAGAACTCGATGTGACACAGTTTTAATGCAGGTTTTAAAGGAGAGCTGCAGTGGGAATGGTTCTGACTGGTTTAGGGGTTTACAGCCACTGGTTTGACTCTCATGGAAAGATGTGAAAGGGCTTGGAAGTGCTGGCATTCCTGGGAATTGCAGGGCAGGGGACACTGGGTCAGCACAGGGCTGGTTTAATTTGCACTAGAGAAACCAGAGTGCCCCCGGCCCCTGCGGCTCCCCAGGGAATGCAAGTTCATTAAGGCCCCATACCTTAATTGCCTGTGACTTCTCCATGCCACGGATCGAGGGCCACTTGAAAAAATTCCATCTTTTGTGTCTGCTTTGAATCCGGGTGCATTTGCCATTGGCTAAGCCCTTGGCTGGGAGCCACAGTTATAAGTGATCCGACCCAGAAATGGGGCTGAGGAATCGATGGATCCCTCTGGTCACTGGGCAGTTGCAGGAAGTGCCCTGGGGAAGGCCTGGCATTTATTTCTAAAGCTGTTGTAGAACTGGAAGTGCAACGATCCAAGTTCTGGGACACAGTTTTTAGGCAGTTTTTTTCCCCCCAAAGACACAGAGCAGCAGCTTTTGCTTTTCTCCTGCAGCTCAGCCCAGGCTGGGTACTAATGTGCTAGTGATTAACTTGCAACCTTGCAGTGCCAAACTCTCCAAAGTTTGTGGGCTGCCAAAACTGGGTTGTTCTCTTCAGGAGCTTTTGTATTCCACTGGTAGGAATTCACACAGCCTTTTACTGCAATCACATCTTTGTTAGAAACAGTTCTCTTAAACTCTAACAAAAAGTATTGTTGATGGTTTTCCATGGTTCTGTTGCTCTGGATTAAATTATGGGCACTGAGTAGTCAGTTGAAATGAAAAAATGTAGCTTTGAGTCTTTCATTTATGTTCTGTTGCTTTGGAATTTGAGTTAGAAAACCCTGAAGGTCTTTATCTTCCAGCCCTGGTGATGTTCAGCTCTGTCTCTCCTGGTGCAGGTTAAAAAGCTTATAAAGTAGCAGATCTACAAACTCAAACACACTTAAGAGCACTTCACATTTGGGAGAGGAGGAGGGGGAAACCTGATATCCATTGTCAACCTTTGGCAGAAGATCCACATAACACACATTCCTCTGCCCTCCTCAGTTTCAGGAGGTTGGAACTCTGATCCTCAAGTCCTGCTGTTGTCTCCGGTATCAGATGGTTGTAAAAAGATAAAAATGTTTGTGGTTTGCTGTGGTCCTTTTAAAATCCATGCGGGGAGTGTTTCTGCATTCCTGAGCTGATCCTTATCCAGCCTTTCTCAGGTGTTCACTTACCCTCTGACCACAACCTGCAGCTTGGCCAGCAGCAGGATCCCTCCAGACTGACAAATTCCCAGCAGGAATCCAGCCCATCCTTCCCTCTGACCCAGGGCACCCACGTGCTGCTGCAGAACAACAGGTTTGTTGTCTGCTGGACTCGGGGTCAGAATTCCTGGGGTCTGGAGGGTGGAGTCAGCAATCAGCTGCTGGAAGCCCCCTTCACATTAACACCCTGGACATTAGGATTGTCCTCCTGAAACTCTCCCTGCAGCTCATTTTCTGCCAGTACCCCCAGAGTCAGAGGAAGAAAAGCCCAACCCTTATTTTCGGTGCTCCTTGCCCAGTGTTTGCTGGCAGTTGGATGTCCTTGGCATGGATTCTGCTTTAAATGCTCCATCTCATCCCTCTTACAGTTGATTTTCAAAATCTTGGAACTCCCCAGCACAGATCAGGAGTCTGAAATCCTTCTCCTTCATCCTGTGAAGGATTTTTCCACTTGCATTTGTTTCTGCACTGGATTTTTTTTCAGCTATTTCTGTGCTATTTGAGCATTTCTGTGTCCTGCACTCCAGCACAGTGGTTAACTCAGAGCAGAGCTCTGTGAAATCTGCACTTAAAATTAATTCCTTCATGCAGTCCCTGCATTTATGTGCTCTGTGAGCACAGGTTTAAGGCTGAAATCACACTATCCCACAGCAAACAGCACTTGAAATTTTAGAACCATAAAAACGTGTTTCCAGTTCCTTTGGTCACGTGTGGAAGAGCTCAGTGAACGTCCTGGAGTGTGCTGAGGCTGAAACCCAGCACCTGGATGCCTGGAGTGATACCTGAGCGTGGAAAACGAGTCATTTTGTGACTGAAAGTGTTGTTGCAAACAAGCTTTGTTATTCTAGAAGTTGGTTGAGTGGCAAGCTTTCCTTTTAGCATGGAAAGGATGTATTGTCGTGGCCAGGTTTGGCAGTGGAAATTGCTGCTGCTGAAACCTTTTCTCATTTGTTTTGGAGCAGATTTAAAGCTCTTCAAGATGATTCCTCCAAGGTTTTTGCAGTGGTTGAGTGGCACGGGGAGCAGAACTTACAAAGTAAGCTCCTGTATAACTATTCCATGGTTTTTTGGCTGAAGGATCATAGATCCACATCATATTGAAGGCAGCAAGTGAGATTTGAGTTAGGAAGGAAGAAGTTTAATTCCTGTGGAGATTCCCTCCCCCTGTGTCTCCAGCTTGGCCTCATAGTTTGGATGTTTGCATCCACAAATAGTTGCAGTGCTGTGTAAATACCCAACTGCTTCATTTTGGGGTGGATTTGGGATACCTCTGCTGAGCAGGGTAGGGCCCTGCTTCTGAAAACAGTTTTTAAATGAAACCAACATTGTGTTTTACTTTGTGGTTCAATCCAAGCAAACCCCCTCCCCTTGCTGTGGAGATTAATGTGCTTTTCAAAGGGAGACCCACAAATTGGGTAAATAAATCCTAAGCATCCTGTTTGGGGTAATCGATAAGAGTCCTGCTGCACTCATGGAAGTGTTTCATGTCAAGGGGGGTTTTGATGCAATATTTCACCATTTCTCAGGATTGTGGCAGCTGTTCCCAACATTCCTGGTGTCCAGATACTGTTCTTACTGCAGGTTTGGAAGTGATCAGCTCAGCTCTCACTTCTGGGCACAGCATTGGAATTCTGATCACGAGGAGGCTGTTCCTTTGCTTCATTTATATTATGGATTGTTCAGGATCTCCATTGATCTGCTCCATAGCTGCAGCACGTTGGGTTCAGCTGATTCAGTGAATTTTAAATGCTTTATTATTTATTATGATATAAATGTTCATGAGCACAAAACCATCTCTGGGGCTGGTTTTGACCCAAGTGCTGTGTTTGCTTTTCCAGAGGTTCACGCCACAGGGTTCAACTATCAAAATGAGGATGAAAAGGTTACTCTCTCCTTTCCCAGTACCCTGCAGAAAGGTAAGAGCTCTTCCCCTACTTCCTGCTGCCTCCAGCCCTGGGTTTAAGGTGTTTGCACTTGGAAAAGCTGCAGTGGGACAGCTCTGCCCTTCCTGAAGTTCCTGAGCATGGGTGTGGTGCTCCCTGTGCAGTCTGTCCACCACCTTTGGGATTGGAAATGTGGTTTGATTAATGATGGTATTTGCTTCCAACACCTGAGGTGGCTCTAATTATTTCCCTGCTGTTGGGACACAGTTCCTGTTGTTCCTCATGAGCTGTTCCCCCCTGAGCTCACTGGAGTTGCTGTAGGTTTTTCTCACTGCTGATGTTCAGATTCTTCTGAAACTGAGGCAATTTCTTGCTCTGACGAGCCCGTGGATTGAAACAGCTCCTGAGCTGAAATAAAGCAGTTTTATTTCATCTGGATAAATACAAATTGCAGATTCTGGGACACCAAGCTGGAGTGTTTGGTTCTGTGGGATCTTGGCTGCTGCTCTGGGCAGGCTCAGGTTTCCCCTTTTGTACTGAGACATCAAGGGCAGAATAAATCCTGAGACTAATTGACTTATGGGCTTGAGCACAGCCAGGGCTCCATCTTGCCTTTGGAGTGCATTCCAGAGGGTGCTTTTATCACTTACATCCTGTATTTCTGCAAACTTTAAGGTAGGGATTGCAGGATCAGGCTTCAGGGATGGCTTAAGGTCGGTCTCTCCTGGTGGTGCTTTGTGTTTAGAAGGTGAGAATGAGCCTTGCAGCAGCCTCTGGTCCATCCTACCAATCTGTGGGGAGCCTGGCTTTGCCTGGGCTGCCCTTCTGGAGTTTGTTGTGCTTTGGGGCACTGCAGGGTCTGTGGGAGGTGGGCACAGAAGGGATGGAGAGGAGCTGAGGGGACACCTTGGGAGGGGCAGTGCCTCAGCCCAGCCTGTTCTGGACCTCCAGCCCTAATCCAGGGCTCATTCCAATAACAACCCCCTCTGTTTGTGTTCCAGGGACAGGGACACTAAAGATAGACTTTGTAGGGGAGCTGAATGATAAAATGAAGGGGTTTTACCGGAGTAAATACACCACCCCCACTGGAGACACTCGCTACGCCGCCGTCACACAGTTCGAGGTACGGCTGCATCCTTGTTCCCAAGCAGGAGCTGTGCTGGGAAGAGGCAAAAACACCCTTTCCTGCCTTCATCTGTCCCTTCTGGGTCAACTAAAATAATCCTTATTCTTTTTGACTTCTTGCTCCCAATGTGGGCAACACTGAAAACAGCCCTGTGGGCTCAGGGCTGATGAGTTCTGGGGCTGGCAGGGGGATCCATCCTGTGTGTGCAGTAGGAGCAGCTCTGGATCCACACGTGGTCACACAACCTCTGTCCAAGCTCTGCATTTTATGGAGGGCTCTATTCCTTTCTAACAGGACGCTGTGCCTTTATCTCCCTGCCTTCCTGACATCCCAGCCCTGAGCCAGGTTCTGTGTTATGTAAAGCTGGCCAGAATGGCAGGGTTTTACACCATATTGTAAGCCCAGAGTTGTGTGCCTGGTTACATAAACCAGGAGCCCTTTCCCCAGCACAGCCAAGGGGGGTTTGGGGAACATTTTGATGGCACATAAATGGGTGGTCGTGTGTGCAGGGCCTGTGAACGCCTGGGTGCCCTCTGTGCTTTCACATGACTGAGCTTTGCTCCTCTCATGACTCTGCTAAATTTTCCTCAGACTGTACAATTCCATCAGGGCACAGAGGCCTTTGCAGCTGCTTTTATTTGTTCAAACCAAGAGTGGAGGAAGAATAAAACGCTCTAATGCAGCAGCCAGGAGTGTCAGTGAAGAGACCACACCGTGATTCACCCACTTCTTGCTGTCAAATAGGCTGAATTTGTGTGTTTTCCTGCCCCAATCTCTGTGTTTTATTTATTTCATGCTCTTTTTTTCCAGGCTACTGATGCTCGCAGAGCTTTCCCTTGCTGGGATGAACCTGCTATTAAAGCAACATTTGATATTTCTTTGGTGGTTCCTAAAGACAGAGTAGCTTTGTCAAATATGGTGAGTTCTTGACATGCAAATAAACAGTGCTTTAAATAAAGCTGTAATAGCACCAGCTGCTTAATTGATAATTAATAATGTGTCTTGGTAGCAGGATTAGGAGTACAGGCTGTCTTGCCATTGCTGAGGAGCATTAAATATAGAGAGCTATGTGTAAAATATGTACAACTACTATATATAATATATATAATAAATAATATTAAATCTTGACATATGGCAAGCCATGTGCTGGTTGATTAAGAAGAGAAAAAGTCCTTTGTGTGTTATCCAAAAGCACTTGAGATAAATCAGTGAATTTTCTGCTCTGGAGAATTTCTGTCCAGAACTGGGATGAAATGTGCAAGAAGTACCTCTGTCACAAACACAAATGGGCATTTTTAGTTTGCTGCTTGCACATATTTTTGGATGATGTTGCTGCAGAAGAGTCAGTTTAAAAATAGTCTTTTTTTTATTGCTACCATTGAGAATTACCTGTAAAGTCTGGCCTGGCCCTGACCACATGGTTTCTATTCCAAGTGAAGGTTTCTGTCCAAGCAAAACCTGGAGCCCTCCTGGGCTGGGGGCAATGCTGTTTTTGAAGGACAGAAGCTTTGGCAATAACAGAATATAACTTATAAAACCATACAATTGCTATATAATCTCTCCAGTGGGCCAGGGCCTTTCATTCAGCAGCAGAGCCACATTGTGGCCTGCACTTTAAACCTTACCCCCCATCCATGTCCCTGTGACTCACGAGGCTGGAATAGCTACTCCAGCACGTTGTGCAATCCCAGTTTCACTTCTCCCTCTGTATCCCAAGAACGTGGTGGACAGGAAGCCCTACCCGGATGACGAGAACCTGGTGGAGGTGAAGTTCGCCCGGACCCCCGTGATGTCCACGTACCTGGTGGCCTTTGTGGTGGGCGAGTACGACTTCGTGGAGGCCAGATCTCAGGACGGGGTCCTGGTCAGGGTCTACACCCCCGTGGGCAAAGCGGAGCAAGGAAAGTTTGCCTTGGAGGTAAATGAGCTCCTGGGGGCTCTGGGGGCCAGGGGTGGTCCCTGCACACAAATTGCCCTCCTCACTGGGGCCACTCGCCCAAATTCGGGGGGTTTTGGGTGGCTCAAAGAGGCTCAGCTCAAACCAGTGTCTGTAATGACCAAAACATAAGGTTTAACTCCATTCTCATTTGCTTTAATGACTTGGAGAGGCTGAGCTTGCTACTAAACCATTTCAGTTGTGCACAAACCAATGTCTATAATGACTAAAACATAAGGTTTGACTCAGTTCTGATGTGCTTTGATGACTTGGAGAGGCTGAGCTTGCTACTAAACCATTTCAGTTGTGCACAAACCAAAGTCTACAGTGACCAAACCCTGGTTTTAACTTGGTTCTGATTTGCTTTAATATCTTGAAGAGATCCAGTTTGATGTTAAACAGACTTTCAGTTGTGGACAAACCAATGTGTGTAGTCACCAGAACAAAAGGTTTAATTCAGTTCTGATTTGTTTTAATGGCTCAAAAAGGCTGAGCTTGTTATTAAAGAGAATTTCAACTGGAGACAAACCAATGTCTGTAATGACCAAAATATAAGGTTTAACTCAGTTCTGATTTGCTTTAATGGCTTGGAGAGGCCGAGCTTGATATTAAACCATTTCAGTTGTGCACAAACCAGTGTCTACAGTGACCAAAACATTGGGTTTAACTCAACTGATCAAGTTGTGATTTGCTGATTCTCTGATGAAGTTCTGCTTTGAAGTTCTAATGAAGTTCTGATTCACTGATGTCCACTTGGGTCTGAAGATGATGAGGAGGCCTGGAGGGTGGCAACAGCCTGGGAGAAAACAGGGATGGGGAGTCTTCCAAACCATTGTGCTCTGGGAGCTGGGAGTGGGGCCTCTGGAAGAAATCTTTGTGCTGCTTTTTAGTTTCAATCATAAATTCTCCAGTTTCCCCAGTTCCAAGTTAACAGGACATTTCTCCTCTTCTTTCTTACAGGTTGCTGCTAAAACTCTGCCTTTTTATAAGGACTACTTCAATGTTCCTTACCCTCTTCCTAAAATTGATCTCATAGCTATTGCAGACTTTGCTGCTGGTAAAGTAACTCACTTTATTGATGAACTGTATTTCATTTGAATTTTAAATGTTTAGGAAGAGGTGTGTATCAATATCAATAAACCTTTGTATTTATTTTATAAAGGTGCCATGGAGAACTGGGGCCTTGTTACTTATAGGTATGCTGTTAAAATACTGTCTTTCCCCCCTCTTTGTTCACTAATTCTTGGAATAATTGGATTAGTTTTAGGGAGCTGTAATTCCTGGGTGTCATCCCAAATAAGACAGAGTAAATACCTTCAATTCTTGCTTCGGTTTGGATAATTCTGGTGGTGTTTAAGGGCTTAGAAAGGCAAAAATCAGCTCTTGCAGGTACTGTCCAAGGGTGTGAGGTTTTGAAGTGTCTGGCAGCACTGCCTGTTCTGCAGGAACGCTTTCCTGGCCCCTTTTTTCCCCCAGTAAAACTCACTGACACAGCTGGAAGAGTTTCTTGTTTCACCTTGTGGGCAAGTTGGTAAATTGAGCCAGCCCAGAGTACCCGTGTGGAGATGAGCAAATCAAAACCATTAACTTGCCTTCCTTTTCAGTTTTATTTTTCTTCCTCCTTCAGATCAAGCTTTTGTACTTTGGCTTGATGTTATTCCATTTTCTGTGCTCGTTCTTAGGATGATTCCCCTGCATTTTGAGCAACTTGTAAGCTTTGGGCTTGAAATCCTGACATAGTTTTGATTCCTTCTGCTAAGCTTTTCATTTGGCCTTAAAAATTGAAACAGAAATTCCAGCCCAGGTTTCAAATCTAGGTGTCTTCTCATTGCAATTCTGATGAAATACCCCCATGTGTATTTACCCTGCATGAGGAGAATTTTTGGAAGCCTTTCTTAATTGGTGCTGTTAATTTTCTGGCTCTGCTCAGGGGTTTTCCCAGGATTTGCAGCATTCCAGGAGTTTTTAAAACAGTCCTGATGGTGGCAGGGGGGTGGCAGTGGAAGGTTTGGGCCTGGTTCAGTGGAGAAACTTGGGGAACACATCTTGGAAGAGCCAGAATTCCTTTGGGAATGAGGGAGGCAGGGAAGACGTGCTGTGCATCCATCCTGCAGCTGAGGTTCTTAGATTATGTAGGTGAGCTGGTTTATAAATAAAGGATGAACTTTCTCATTCCTGCCTGGCTTTTTTTCCACTTGTCTTCTTGCATGCCATAAGGAATTCCTGCTCCAAAGCATTCCAAGAGCTGTGGAACTTACCAAATGTCTACACTGAAGTAGCTTTGGGGTTTTTTTCTCAGTTGTGCTCATCACTTTTTAGCTTATTTAGGTGATTTAACCTACTTTGGCTTGTGTTTTTTCCCCCTGGGCTTGTCCCCCCTGCTCAGTTCTCTCTCTCTCTCAAACACAGGGAGACTGCTCTGCTCATTGACCCCAAAAATTCCTGTTCTTCATCTCGCCAGTGGGTTGCTCTGGTTGTGGGCCATGAACTTGCTCATCAGTGGTTTGGAAACCTTGTGACCATGGTATGTAACAGCTCAACTTTCTATTTTTATTTGACACGTGCCCAGAGTGTGTTTAAGTGCCCCTAAACAGCAGCATGGTGTCTTTACAATAATATCACTAAACAGTGCTTTATTACCATTTTCTTATTTCCTGTAGTGTTTGCTAGAAGTATTCCTAGATATTTTCTATGTGAATTAATCTGGAGTTAATCTGGAGTTGTTTGAACGTGCTCCTAGTTAGAATTTAGCAATCCTTAGCAATATTCCAGTGTTTTCCTTTCAGATGGGAACGATCCACCAGTCAGGCTTTATCTCAAGTAGTCCCAGCTCAGTGCAAATCCTTCCAGCCCTGTAGCTGAAAAGTTGTGAATTCCTTGGGATAAATTCAGATCAACTGCCTGAATGGTTTGAAATTGAACTCCTTTTAGTGGGAATAAAAACACGTGTGAGGCAGCAGGAGTGGAACCTGTAAATAAATTCCTTTTAGTGCTAAGCCCAAACCTGGGTCTGTCAGACCTTCCTCTGGTAACAAGTGGCTTCAGCTCCCTCTGGGAGTTGGATCTGACATTCCTTTTCCCAAATCCCTGCAAACAGCTGCTTGTCTCTCAAGGATTTCCAGAGTCTGAGGGGTTTTGTGCTCTAAGAAATCAGTGTTTGGTACAGAAAGCCTGGTTTGGAGCCCGAAATTTGGGTTGTTCTGGCTTTGGGCTGTTTGAGCTGGGAGTGGATGGAGGAAAAAAAAACCTGTAATTATTGATTATAACCAAAAGCAGAATTTTCTCCAGGCCCTTGGAATCAGCTCTGTCCCTTTCTGTTTGTGGCACCTTCCCTGTGGGAGCAGCACAGGATTTCCATGGAATAGCAGTAGGAAAGTGGTGTATTTTTAGCTTTTAGTGGGGTTGAAGAGCTGGAAGCAGAGACCCAGCATGCTGTGACACACTGGGGATGCCAGTGAGTGCCCAGAGCCCATCAGTGACCACAGACCTGTGCAGAACTGGGGCAAAAAGGCTGAGAAAATTCACAAACCCCTCTCAAATTCACATTAAATTAGCTTTTTCTTTCCCTTTTGAAGCTCTAGCTCTTCCAGAATGTTCTTTAAGAGCTTCTTCTCGTTAGTTATTGTTGCATCTTCTGTGATGCAGCTGTGAAATAGGAAAAGACATTCCAGTGTTACTTAATTCCCAGAAAATCAGCTTTCCCTCCTCTCTAATGAGGTGCACGGAGCAGAAAACCTCAGCAGCATCTCTGCTTTGCTTTGCTACTTCTGGCCAGCACAATATCCCAATTTTTCTGATAAATAAGAAGAATTCCAGGGGAAGAAATGGATCTGTGAGCTGTTACATTACCAGAGGAAAAAGGGAAAGAAACAGGGAGGGGAAAAAAATACAGAAATCCAACCTAATTGCCCCCAGATCCCCTTTGCAGTTGCATCCATCCTTTGGCACCAGATTTGGAGCCTTGTCTGGGCAACAGATGCATCAGAAATGCAAAAGCAAGTTGGATGGTCTCCACTCCAAAAATAAAGCAGGGCTGATCCGTGTGGAGTTTGTCACAGCTTTCCTTGTGGAAATTCCACCCTCTCAGTGGGAAATGTTTCATTCAGAGGAGAAGCAGGAGGGTTTGGGGACTGGATCCTGGGGGATCAGTGACACCAGGGCCACGCTGAGTTACCCACCCCTTTTGCAGAGTTTTCAAATGCCAATGTCTCATTCTTATCCTAAAGAAACAAATCCCACTTTTGGCTGGTGAGGAACAGCATTGAACTGTTCACCAGACTTCAGGTTTCCACAAGGCAGACTATTCCTTGAGACTGCAGGTTTTCTCCTTTATTTAGGGAAAAAGAACCAAACCCAAGTGAGTGCCCTGCAGTTTGGGGAGGCCTTGCTGTGTCCCCACAGCTCTGCTGCTTCACTGCCCTGCACCTTTGCCTGGCACTGCCTTTCCCCTCATCCAGGCTGTTCCACAGCTCTGCTCTGACCTCTAGTCCAGCCTCTGGGAATTTCTCCTCCAGGCAGGGTTCCTAAAACTGAAGGGGAAGGTGATTACTGGGTGCTGATGGCTCTTCTTGCCCCGATGATCCTTCAGAGAGATGAATTTCTGCTTTTAATTTGCACACAGTGAAGCCCATCTCTGCCTCTCTTTGGGGAGAGCTGTGTTTTCATTGTTGCCCCTTGCCTTTCAGGAATGGTGGACCCACCTGTGGCTGAATGAGGGCTTTGCCTCGTGGATTGAGTACCTGTGTGTGGATCACTGCTTCCCAGAGTATGACATCTGGACTCAGTTTGTGTCTGCTGATTACACCCGGGCCCAGGAGCTCGATGCCTTAGACAACAGCCACCCCATAGAGGTGAGTGCTTGGGGCCCTTGGTTCAGGAGCCCTGGGCAAGCTGGTGGCCTGCTCATTGAAGAGGGAACTCTGTAGGCATTCCTGCCACAAAGGGAAAGCTGCAGTTGTGGTTATCCTCTGCTTGAGGATCTCTGCACAGAGAAAACCCCCTTGTAGTTCCTGGAGGTCAGGAGTTCTGGTGGTTGAAGAAGAGTTTGATGGAATAAAGGTTGGGAAATGACCTTGCTTTGTGCAGCAGGTCATTTTAGAGTCATTCCCTCCCTGAGTGTGCTCTGTTCACTGTCTGGATTGAGCAACTCCCACTGGTTTTATTGCTTTGGGGGAAGTGCTGAACCAAATATTGAAGGAAGAACGCCAAATCCATTTGATTTAACACCAAAACCTAACTTGAAAGTGTGTTTAACTTACAAACCCAGCCAGACCTGAGTGAGTTGAATTAGATCCACTGAGCCAATCCAGTGCTGGACGTGCACATGCCTTCTCTGGGAGAAAAGCCACCTCCCAAACAGTACAACAAGCAAAATGCAATGTTTTGGCAGCTCAGATCCTTCTCCCTGAGAGCTCTCCTGTCTCCCACAGGTCAGTGTGGGCCACCCCTCGGAAGTGGATGAGATATTTGATGCCATTTCCTACAGCAAGGGAGCATCTGTGATCCGGATGCTGCACGACTACATTGGGGATGAGGTAAAGGCAAAAGCCACAGGGGGGTTTTTAGATCTTTGTTACAGTTAAAAACATACTGGGTTTTAACAACAAATTTGTGAATTCTCTATTTTGAAAAAATTCTCCTCTTTGTTTGGGCTCTGGTTGAACTTAACCTGGGGAGGAATAAGATAAGGGGGAATGTGGGAGGAATTTCAGGTGTACCACTGGCTGTAAGATCCCCTGGCTGATTCCTGGGAATAAAGGAGAGGATGGGAGAGCCCTCTGCTCTGGTGCCTTGACATATCCCCTTGTGTGTTCCCAGGACTTCCGAAAAGGAATGAATCTGTATCTGACAAAGTTCCAGCAGAAAAATGCAGCCACAGGTAACTGGGGTCACTGTGTGGAGTCCAGCCCTTCATGAGGGATTATTAAACAGCCCTTTCTCCACCTGAGAGAACTGAAAGTCCAGGAAATAACTGGCTTGTTTCCAGTTCCATGCCCTGCAGAGCCAGGACTCAGCATCCTTAGGGACCTCCTGCCTCAGGAGGGGCTGTGAAAGGGCTGATTTGCCTTCCCCACATCTGCACAGGGATGGAGTTTAGAAACAGAGCCCGTGCTCTGCCAAGTGAGCCTTTTGCAAGCTGCCTTTGGCAGGTATTGATCCTGTGTGGGACTGAACAGGGCAAAGTCTGGTCCAAAGTCCCCCAGCACTTTCTTTGCTTAAACCTTTCTGTGCAGATGTGGAAGTGGGACATCAAGCTCTGCCAGCCAAAACCAGTCTGTGGTGTTTGCTCAGCAATTTTGATATAACATATAAAAAACTGAAGGAAAAGATGCTTCTATTTGAAGACTTAATGTTAATTTTTATGATATTTTCTCGCAGTGTATATTAATTGCTTCTTATCAATAGTAAAGAAGCTGCTTCTCCCCTCTTTGCCCCATAAANATGTTAATTTTTATGATATTTTCTTGCTTCTCCCCTCTTTCTCCCATAAGTGGTTTAAACTATTTCCTTTTCCTTGCCTGTCATCTGTTACAATTCAATAAAAGCACAACCCAAAGCATAAAGACAAACTGGAGTAAAAGCCCAACCTCCCCTGTGGTGTCCTTAATCAATCCTGACACACCAAGACTCTGGGAGTCCTGAGTCAGACTTTTCTCCTGCAGAGGATCTCTGGGAAAGCCTGGAAAAAGCCAGTGGCAAACCCATTGCTGCTGTGATGAACACGTGGACCAAACAAATGGGATTCCCCCTCATTTATGTGGAAGCTGAACAGGTAAATACAACCTGGGGCCACCTCAGTGCAGCAGCCTTGCCTTGGGCTGGGCTCTTGGATCAGGTTTAGTGCATCCACTGATTTAAACCTCCTCCTTGAGCAGTGCAGGGGCTGCTTTGGGTGGTGACAGTGCTGGTTCTGGAGGGAGGGAGGTGCAGCTTCCTGCTACAAATCCACATGGAGTTATCCCAGGAAGTCCCTGGATGTTTGGACTTTGCTGACAGAGCCCGTTTGCTCTGTGTGTTTGAAATGTGTTCTGGGGGAGGGAGGCTCTGATTCAGCTCATCCTGCTCCTCATTCCACCTCAATTGTGCTTATTCCACAAGAATTGCAGGGTGAGGGAGGATCACTGGGAGCAAATTCAGCTGAGAAAGAGGGCATGTGTGTTCTGACAGGGGCAGGGATTTACAGGGAGGGGTGATTCCCGAGGGAGGGCCTTTTTCCAGAGGAGAAAACAAGTTACCCCCTTAAGCAGAAGGCACACACAGTGATGACAGAACCTGAAATTACATGTCCTAACAATTCCTTCCTCTTTTTCCTTCTCTTTGTCTTCAGCAAGAAGATGACAGAGTGTTGAAGTTAGTCCAGAAGAAATTCTGTGCCAGTGGACCATATACTGGTAAGATGAGCAGGAATGGGACAATCATTGCTTTTCCTGCAGTGGCAGCAATTTGGGGAGGTGGAACAGCCCCACTGTTTAATTTTAAGGAGCCAGTGCTGAACCTGCAGCTGGGACCTGTTGGAACACCTTGTTTCCCAGTGTTGTGTTTGTCCTTAGACCTTCCTGTCCATCCTTTCTCCTTCCAGGGGAGGATTTCCCCATGTGGATGGTGCCCATAAGTATTTGCACAAGTGATGACCCCACCTGTGCCAAAATGCAGATCCTGATGGACAAACCCGAGCTCACCGTGGTTTTGAAGGACACCAAACCAGAGCAGTGGGTGAAGGTGAGTCCTCAGGAGGGAGAGCAGGACTGGCCATGAGTTTGGTGCCCCTGGAATGTTCCCTTGCATTTCATTTTCCTCTTCTCTTTTTATCCTTTCCTCTTGGAGTTGTCAGATCCTTCCGGAGGGGCCTCTCTGTGCTGCTGTGGGATTTTGGCTCCTCTCTGAACACTTCCTTAGAGGAGCCCTTTCCCTTCCAAAACTACTCCAGACAATGTAAACTGGAACTTTTTAGGAATCCAAGCCTGTGCAATTAGAGGCAGCTTTTGAGTTGAGATGATGGGGTGGCTTTTTTAGTCTCCCATGGCAACCAGAGTTTAGTTCAAGTCCATCCTGAGCAAAAATAGTGCTGTTTATCTTTCATTAGTGGGAAGGTTTTCTGGTGGCCATTGCCAGGCAAATGTGCAAGTGAAAAAACTTCCCTGACTGCTGAGCTCTGCTGCACAAAGTGAGTCTAAAAGCTGGGGGAGAATTCAGAAACTGAGAGAGGGTTTAAAAACTGAGAGGGAATTTAAAAAACTAGAGAATTGGAAAGCTGGGAGAGAATTGAAAAGCTGAGAGTGGATTTAAAAACTGAGAGAAATTAAAAGCTGGGAGAGAATTTAAAAACAGAGAATTTAAAAATTCAGAGTTTAAAAACCATTTAAAAGCTGGGAGAGAATATAAAACAGAGGATTTAAAACCAGAATTTAAAACTGAGGGAGAATTTAAAAGCTGAGAGAGAAATTAAAAGCTGGGCAAATATTTAAAAGCTGAGAGAGAATTTAAAAACAAAAATTAAAAGCTGGGAAAAGATGTAAAAGCTGGGAGAGAATTTGGAAACAGAGGATTTGAAAACTGGGAAAGAATTTGAAACCAGGATTTGAAAACTGAGTGAGAATTTGAAAACTGGGGGAGAATTTGCAAACAAAGAGAATGTAAAAACTGAGTGAGAATTAAACCCAGAGAATTTAAACCCAGAGAGAATTTAAACATTGAGACTCAGCAGCTGCTGTGGAGCTCCCCCTTCTCTCCCTGCCCATTTCTCTTGGGCAATCCCCATTCCCCCTTCCTCCTGGTGCTTCCCCCTGTATCCCCACGCCCCCCTCACCTCTGTGAGCCTGTGCAGCCCCCGTGGCTGTGCCCACCCTGAGTTGTGCCCTCTCTCTGTGTCTCCCCAGCTGAACCTGGGCACCGTGGGCTTCTTCCGCACGCAGTACAGCCCGGCCATGCTGCAGGCGCTCGTCCCGGCCATCGCCGACCTGTCCCTGCCGCCTGTGGACAGGCTGGGGCTGCAGAACGACCTCTTCTCCCTGGTGAGGGACGGCCTGGGTGGGCACTGTGGGGCAGAGGGCCTTGGGCTTGCTGATTTATCACTATTATCATTGTTAGCATTATTATCATCATTAGTGTTATCATTATCGTCATCATCATCATCACTATCATCACCATTATCATTGTTATCACTATCATCATTATTGTTATCATTTATCATCATTATCATCCTTATAATTTTCCTTATCATTATCATAATTATCATTACTGTCATTATTATAATCTTTATTTTCATCACTATCATCCTTATCATAATCGTTACTATTGTCGTCATCATTATCATCATTATTATCCTTATAATAATTTTGCTTATCATCATTATCCTTATCATTATCAACATTGTCATCGTTATCATTACTATCATTATTAGAATCATTATTTTCATTATCATCATCATTATCATTTTGTCATTATTTTATCAATACTATTATTTTTTGGTTTATTTTTGTCATTTTATTAATATATTACTATCTTTATTTCATTATTATCATTGTTTTAGAAGTATGACTATTGACATTACGTATGATTTACCATAGATAGTATTAGTTATTATAGATATTAATTTATTCAAAATGTCACGATTTTTTAGAAATACTATTCATTTTAAGATGTATTGTTTATTAGAAAGATTATTGTTATCAATTTACTAAAATGGTAAAAGATAATAATGAATCATAAGCAACAAGCAATAAATACAGCAGACCTCAGTTTAATCCCTGTTTTCCCCCTGGCAGGCCCGAGCTGGAATCATTAGCACTGTGGAGGTTCTCAAAGTCATGGAGGCGTTTGTGAATGAGCCCAACTACACGGTGTGGAGCGACCTGAGCTGCAACCTGGGCATCCTCTCCACGCTGCTGTCCCACACAGACTTCCACGAGGAGATCCAGCTCTTCGTCAGGGACATCTTCTCCCCCATCGGGGAGAGGCTGGGCTGGGACCCCAAGCCTGGAGAGGGTAGGGAACTCCTGCTCTGGGGTCCTTTGGGAAGATCCTGGGTCAGAAAGTCAGGGTTTGGGGGGAACTTCTGTGGAATCCAGTGATGATTTGGGAAAATCTTGCCTAAGGGAGCCATCAGGAATTTGGGAAAGGGGAGAGGAGGGAAGAAAACAGGCATTCCAGGGGTATTTTTGTACTTAAACCAGACACAAAGCCCCAAAACAACCTTCTGTTAAAACCTTTCTGTATCTGCTCTGTGACTGGTAAAAATTCCCTGCTGAACTTCCCATCTGTGGAATGCAGGAAAATCCTTGCATTACAAGGATGGAAAGCCATTAATGTGCATATTTACCTGCCCTGTCAGTCCTGGTGTAGGTAAAATGGTTAAAAATTCCTGACCTCACTCATGTTTGAGACTTATGTGTTGTGTTTGGGCTGGAATCCTCTTCTCCTGACCCTCTTGCTGGGAAAAAAATCCATGTATTCCCACCAAGGAGAGGGAGAAAAGGCTTGGACTCAATTGTGTCTCCCAGTAATTACATTTTTCCCTCCTCCTCACTCCTAGGTCACCTAGATGCCCTTCTGAGGGGTCTGGTCTTGGGAAAACTGGGCAAAGCTGGGCACAAGGCAACGTTAGAAGAAGCCCGACGCCGGTTTAAGGACCACGTGGAAGGCAAACACATCCTGTCAGCTGATCTGAGGAGTCCTGTAGGTTATTGCACATCCCAAAAGGCTCTCCCTGCTGCCCTTAGCAGGGAGCTGCAGGAAACCAGTGGCAGGGTGTGAGGCCAACTGGTTTTGGCAGAGGGGGTGGGAGCTTGGATCAGCCCAAAGCTTGGATCAGCTTCCAGAGAGAAGGATCCTGGGGAGGATGAAACATCCCTGTGCTTGTAAACCTGTTTTTTTTGCTGTGTTTGGTATTGCCAAAATGATGCTGCAGTTAAGGGAGAGGTGGAGGAGTGGAAGCACCTCTAAAGCCCAGTCTAAAACACACAAGGGATCAGTGCTGGGGCCTCCCAGATGTGTCCCTTGTGTGAACTGCAGCCCAATTAAGTTCAGATTGTGGCATTTGTGGCAGTTTTGAGGACACTCCTTTTGGTTTTGCTCTGTCCTAGGTCTATGTGACTGTGTTGAAGCACGGAGACAGTTCTACTTTGGACACCATGCTGAAGGTGGGTGCATCCTGAGGCTGAAATTGGGGTGGTCACCCTACAAGCTCCTCTCAGGTTCCATCCCTGTTCCCTGGCTGGTGTGAAATTGCCACCTAGTGGAGTGTTCCAGCTCTCCTTTTGGGATGCTCCCTCCTTGCTGGAGGCAGGGAGGAATACCTGACCCTACATACTGCTTGACCTTTATATAAACAGCAATGCAAATCACTTTATTACTAATTTAATTCGTGCTGATGGGCATGGGACAAGTCTGTGGTGGGGGAATAACTGCAAACTGAGTCACCAGCCAGGTCAATTTGTCACATGTTGGGCTTGAAGATTAATTAGCAGCTCTACCAGAGCCAGTGAGTTCATTAGGTGAGAAGTCAGGCTGTATTATTTTCTATTTTAACACTGTTCCCTTTGGCTCTGAAGCTCCACAAACAGGCAGACATGCAGGAGGAGAAGAACAGGATTGAACGTGTTCTTGGAGCCATCTCTCAGCCAGAACTGATTCAAAAAGTTCTCACCTTTGCACTTTCAGTAAGTTCACTGGGAAAGCTGCTGGATATTAGGGTAATTACAATAATTATAAGAATAATATTAGGATATTCCTTCAGGGCACTGTGTAATCCATGCCTTGTGGGAATGGCAAGGGTGTTCAGAGCACTTGGGGATTGACCACTGTGAGCATAAAACATGCTAGAACAGGAGAAATCATCTTAGTGATCAAATCCTTGAGTTGTATCTTAAAATTCTTGGGGGAAAAAAGAAGCTTTTATTGACAGATCAAATCTTTGAGTTGTGCCTTAAAATTTGGGGGAGTGGGTAAAGCTTTTATTGAGAGATTTGATTTAGAAGTTCATAAAGCCAATTCAGCATTGAAAAGCATAAAGCCAACATGCTGGATTTTTGCTGGAAGAGTGTGGAACATTCCTTGTATTTCCATCCCCAGGAAGAGGTACGTCCCCAGGACACGGTGTCAGTGATTGGAGGAGTGGCTGGAGGCAGCAAGCAGGGCAGGAAAGCTGCTTGGAAATTTGTAAGGGACAATTGGGAGGAACTTTATAATCGATACCAAGGTGGATTCTTAATATCCAGACTAATAAAGGTACGTGCAGGTGTGAGGAGAAGCCAACCCTAAATTGTTCCCTTGGGAATGCTGAAGGCTCACCCTTGGTTTGTGTTGTCTTTCCCTTCAGCTCACAGTGGATGGATTTGCAAATGATAAAATGGCTGCAGAAGTGAAGGTAAGAAACTTGAATTTGAGAAGGGATTAAGTCATCTGTGACAAGCTTGGTGTGACAGAGACAAGAGGTTCCCTGTGGGTTTTGTTGCTGGACTGTGGCTCTGCCCCATTCTGCCCCTGAATTAGAGTGCTTAGGGTGGGATAAAATATCACTGACATGCCTTGAATTAGCATTTTCAAAGTAATGTGCAATTCTAGTGATTTCTCTTCCATTCCTTTGGACTGTGATAAAATCCAGCACAATTTGGCAGCAGTTTGGAGCCCCCTCCCCACGTTCCACCCTGAGCTGGGGCTCATCCTCCCCAGGCTGACAGGGCACTGGGGTGACACCCAGGGGGAATTCCTGCCAGGAATTGGCTCAGTTCCCCCCTCTGCTCCAAGTTTTCTGTGGCCACTTGTGCTTGGACTCAGATCTCTGCAGTCTTGACTTGGTGGCTCCAGGGGATGTGATTTTGTTAGACCCCCTTGTCTTGGAGTTCTGAGAATGGCTGTGGGCTTGATTATTTATCCTTTCCTCACACTTCTACAAGAATGACTTCTTGGAAGAAGAAACCTAAAAATATGGCCCTTAATTATCACTGGTAGGAAAATACTCAGAAGGAATTCTTGTTCCAAAGGTCAGCTGAGCCGTGAGCCCACTCTGCCCTTTTTACCATGCAGTGATCTTTTCTTTGAGAAGATTTAATAGATTTTACAGAGAAATCTTACACTATAGTTAGTGTTTTTTTCCTTAAAAAACACTTTGCAAAGCATTCACTGGAAAAATCATCCCTACATAAACCCCAATCCCTTTCCAAGGGGACTCCCTGAGCCAGCACACTGAGCTTTTGGCCAGAGCACTTCTCATGTCTGAGCCTCTGTGTCACCTTGTGGCTACATTAGTGTGAGGTGATCTACCAAATCCTGGGAAAAGCTGCTTGGATGGAGGCAGGGATGGCTCCTGGCTGTGCCACCTCCCTCTCCTTTAACTGATTGGAAAGTGCAAAGTCACAGCAGCCCCTGGGGAAGCTCCTCCAGCCTCTGCTGCTGGCAGGGAGTGCTCGTGTTGGTTCTGGAGGAGGAAATGGGAGACCATCCAGCAAAACTCCTTGGAGGTCATTCCACAGCTTGGAAAGAGGCCTGGGGGGAACGCTGGGAAACCTGATACCTGGACAAATGCTTGGGCAAAGGGGCCTTAGGATTCCCCAGTGTCTCCTTTGGGTATCCCAAAATACCCACGGGATGTGCTGCTTGAGGGGCTGGATTGAGCTCCTCAGAGCCACGTGCTGTCCCTGCAGCAAGGACAGGACAAAACAGGACAGGAGGGGGCTGGCTCATGGAAAAGCCACTGTGGCTTTCCTTTAGCAGAGACATGGAGGGGTTTTGTTGTTCCCACTTCCTTTTTGGGGAAAACTCAGCAAGGTTTTCAGTCTGTGCTGGTGCAGCCTCGCCTCGAGTTCTGAGTGGGGACAGCCTTGGGTGCCACAACATAAGATGGATCTAAAGCTGTTGGAGACTCTCCAAAGGAGGGACAGGAGGATGGGGAAGGGCCTGGAGGGGAAGCTCAGGGTGAGGGCCCTTGGTTTGTGCAGCTGGAGGAGACTGCAGGGCTGGAGTTCTGATCTGTGCTCTGATGAACATTGCTTTGGTCTCTGCTGCTTTTTTGGAGCATTTTCTGGTTTATTTCCCAAAACAAAACCAGAAAGGTTCAAAGAACGAGAGCAGGGAGGATTTCAGCTGTACTGATTCCAGGCTGAGCCCAGTTTGTAAACACAACTCCAAAACACTAAATATAACTGCCAGCACTTGTTAATTGTTCTTGTTAATACTTTGTGAGCTGCCAGCGATTTTACTATAAAGCAAGTTGCTGATTCAGTAATAAAAGTGTGCTGCTTTCAAGGTAAACTGGCAGGAGAATTGAACCCAACTCAAAAGAGATTACAAGTCAGAGTTACAATTTACTAAAAAGATTACAATAAATACAAGGATACGGAGAAAAATTGCTTTTAACCCACAAAAGAACAGATGTATAACCTGCCCCCTGGGGCACAAACAGAATGGTGTGCTGAGCCCCAAGTGGGCCCCCTGAGTGCAAAGTAAAAGGAAAGGAAACCTGTTGTTGAGGGTGATGGCCACACCCCTGTTGAGTTTCTGGTCCCCCTCTGGATCCTACGAGTGGTACCAGAAATCCCCAAACCCCAAGGTTAAACATGCTGAGGTTCAGGTGGGAATTCCCAGCACCTCCCCCAGGGCAGGAAGTTCCACAATGGGTGATTTCACTCTGTGAATCAGGGGATCTTTCTGGAGTCTTTGATAGTCCAGGTCCTTGCAACTGCCTGTTGAGCCAGTCCCTGATGGGCCATGAGCAGAGATGACCCCTCAGGTGGGTGTGAAGGTGCTGATGCCTCCCTGGCAGGGAGTCAGACTGAGTCACTGGTGTGAAGACAGAAACACCTCCCTGTCTCGCAGGGTTCTTTAACACCCACCCTGTACCCCGAGGTGCCAGGGGTGGCCACAAGCTAACTTCCACCCCCTTGGGGACCTGTGCCCCCCTCCCCTGCCCATCTGATGCCCTCTGGCATGCTGTGCTCCCTCCCCAGGCGTTCTTCGAGAGCCACCCGGCGCCGTCAGCGGAGCGCACGGTGCAGCAGTGCTGCGAGAACATCCTGCTCAACGCCGCCTGGCTCAAGCGCGACGCCGACAACATCCACACCTTCCTGGCCCAGCGCAGGGCCCCCCCGGCCACCGTGTGAGCCCCCCCAGGTGCCACCAGTCCTGCCACGCCCTTGGGGGAGGGGGGGACAGGGATGAGCCACCCGGAATGCCAAGAAATTTGGAGTTTTTTTTTTTTTTTTTGGGTTTATTTTTTTTTCTCGTTCCCTCGGTGGGGATTTTTTTTTGTTTTTTGGACCGTGAATGTAGAGTTTAACTGGTTCCTGCTCACACTCCAGATTTGGAAATTCTATTAAAATTATCAGCAATTCAGCGAAAAGAGAGAGAGAGAGAGAGAAAAAAAAGAATCTGTAAATATGATAGTAATAAAATAGAGCATAACAAAACTGTGAAACTTCCTCAAGCCTTGTCAGTGGTTAAAATATTTAACACCCCCCTCCCCCTCCTGACACTCTTATTGACAGATGTTCTGTTTTTTACACCCTCCTCACCCAAAAAACTATAAATAAAGGAAACCAGTGGTTTCTAGGTCAGGGGAGAGGCTGGGGCAGGAAGGGGTTAATGCCTCAGCTGGTGTGGAACAGGTCACTGGGGAAGGCAGGTAGTGCTATAACATAGTCTGTGCATCGTCCCAAGGGCCAGGTTTTGGGGAGATGTTCCTGCAAACCCCCCAGTCCATGGATAGTAGGTTCCCTCCCTCCCTTTTGTGTTGCCTCTCAGCAAAGAGAAACATGTTCTGTTGCTCCTCGGTCCCCCCTCGGCTCCACTCGCTGATGTTCCTTCGTAGAGAGATTGGGATTGTGAGGAAACACCTTCCACAGCCACACTGAGAGGACAAAGGTTCATGAGGTTCATTTTTCAGTTCCCACCTGCACCCTCCCCCTGCATGCAGGGGAGGAGATGGCTCTGGGGCTGGGCTGGGCTCTCCTGGCCAAGCCTCCACTCCTTGGCCAAAGGATCCAGCTGCTCCCATCTCCTCCTGGCCGTAGCTTTTTGTTCCTTTCTGTGATGTTGATGGTAATTAAGAAGCCTTAAAATAGTGCTGGCTGGTGTGATGATGATGATGATGAAGTCCAAGCTGTGTGCCATCATCCCCTCCCAAAGCAGCGTGGTCTACTAACCAGCCACAACACCCTCTAACAACACAAAGGTTGGAGTTCCATATTTTTCCTTTCCTTTTATTATTTTTCTTTAACAGGAATTCGTATTTGGTGTGGCTTTAACTGTATTTTCGGAAGGTCATCAGACTAACTGTCAGACTGCTTCCCTGAAACATTTTTGTGCTATTGTTTAAAAAAAAAAGGAAAAAAAAAGGTTACAAAGGTAAAAAAAAACTAAAAAAAAAGAGATTTAAAAACAGTTGGCGTTAATAAAAATGTCAATGTGAAATTCATGTCCTCATCTTGTGTTCTGTTTGAAGCCTCCAAGGACCCAAACCTGGGAGGGGACAGCAGAGGACACGTGGCCAAAGGAACCCCCTGTCCCTCCTGTGCCATCAGTGGTGGGGCTTGGGGAGCACAGACTGTGAGTAGAGCCTGAGTAACCTGAATAAAAATCATAGTCAGGCACTAAAGAACTGACCAGGACAGGGTTTGGAAGGGAAAATTAATTGTGAATGAGGAAATTTGTATTAAACACCTGAAAAGTTCAAGGGAGAGGGAAAAAGATGCTGCTGGAAACTCGCAGAAATATGAGTTTATGGTCTGTGGAGCTGCATAGTTCTGGAACAGCATCCCAGTGGTGGGGCTGAGGGAGCACAGACTGTGAGTAAAAACAAATATGCTGAATAAAAAGCACTAAAGAACTGACCAGGACAGGATTTGGAAGGTAAAGGAAAGGGAAAATTAATTGTGAATGAGCAAACTTGTACCAAACACCTGAAAACCTGAGGGGAGAGGGAACACCACCATGAAAAATACCCCTGAGCCAGGGCAGGGAAACACCCCAAAAAGAGGAATTCAGGAGCAGTGCAGCTGCAGAGCCCTGAAACAGTGTCCCCCTGGTTGGTATCCCTGGGGCTGGAGTGGGAAGAGAGGCTGGGGCAGGAATTGTGCTGGCCCTGAGCCCTCTGTAACCTGTTTCCCTGCTGTCAGCAGGGCCCTTTCCCCACAGTCAGCTGGTTTCCCTTCTGCCTCCTGCACACACTAAATAAGGGGCAGGGCTGGGATTGCAGCGGGCTGGCCCTGTCTGCACTCAGAACTCCTGTGCCTGCAAGTTGAGGTGATCTTGTTTTGACTCTACACAATGCAAATGACATGCAAGCGGTTGAAGGAGAGGGGCAGAAATAACAACTGTGTGGTCACTGAGCAAACTGAATGGTCCCAGCAGACTGGCTGGGCCTGGGCTCTTGTGCAGGCACTGAAAGGAGAGTGGAATTCTTCATGAAAGCAACTTTGGGGTTTGTCCACCTCAGGGGAAACCTCCTTTTGCATTGGAGATAAACTGATGCTCCAGGAGAGGGGCAGGACAACAACAGCAGAGTTGTGGGTGAGGAAAGGGATGAGATGGGGCTCAGGTGATGACCAGGAAGGGTGTTTGTGAGAGAAGCTGTGGCTGCCCCATCCCTGGAAGTGTCCAAGGCCGGGTTGGAGCAACCTGGGCTAATGGAAGGTGTCCCTGCCCATGGCAGGGGGTGGCACTGCATGGGCTTTAAGGTCCTTCCACCCCAAACCATTCCATGATTCTGTGAGGTTTGAGGGTTTGATGTCTTGTCCCCACAGAGGAAAGGCCACACCTGCTCTGTGTCATTCCTGTGCTCACTCCTTAAACCTAAACCCTTCCTCAGAGGTTCCCACTGAACCCCAAGCCCTGGAGGTATCCAAAATCACAGTCCCAGTGCCTTGGAATCTCTGTAGGATTGCTGAAGGTGCTGAGCAGCCTCAGGAAGGGGAACCTCATCCCCCAGTTCCTGCAGCTGGTTAATGGAAGCAGGGGATGATACAAATGTGGATGCTCAGTATTCCTTTTATGGGAATGAGGAGAAAAGCTGCATCCAGCTCATTCCCAGCTCCAGCCCGAGCAGTGCTGGGGGAGGTGACTCCACAGGCTCCTTGTCCTTATTTACACGGGAGTTTTGGGGTTTTCCTTGCTGCCAAGGCCACATGGGCACAAAATCCTTCCATTTTTTCTTTCTCCCTGCTTTTCCTATGGCAGTTCCCTGAGGGAATCCCTCCTGGTTGGCACCACAGGGCCATGTCCTGGTGTTCAGCAAATCCAGCTCTGTGAGGCCCCTCCATTCCCATCTTTTCCTCTCTGGAAAAAACTGAGAGAGGGAATTTCACCCGATTTCACCCCAAAAGCTGCTCTGTGAGTTCCCTTTGATCTGCTGGCTGGGACAGACTCTGGAGCAGCCACGAGAATTCCATCCCTTCAGGATGGATAAAGTGCTGCTCCCTGTGCCAGGCTGGGAGCAGGGTTGGTCCCTGATGTTCCCAAGGTGGATTTACCAGGAGCAGCCTCTCTCCTGCTGTCCCTGCCCCTGGAGCATGTGCTCCCTCAGGCTCTTATCCCAGATACCTCCATGCTTTGCATCACCAGTGAATGGGTGGATGCAATCCCATCCACCTCCAAGCCCTTCAGGAAGAAGCTGATGTGGATTTGCCCCCATTTCAAAGTCTGAGACTCGAGGCACAGGCAGACAAAACATTCCAAGATTCTCCCTTGGGCCCCTGGCCAAAGGTGGGGCTGGAATCTGTGCCTGCTGAGCCCCAGAGCCAAGGTGTGTCCCTTAACCTGAGCTTTTTTGGGAATGGGGGATATTTCTGTGTCCCAGAGCCTGTGGGTGAGCCCATTTCCCCAGCAATGAATAACATCAGGCCCCAGGGCTTTGCTCCACACAGGGATTCCCTTGGGGAACGGGTTGTGTTTGTGGGGAAGGAGTTGTGGTGTGGGATGGGAAGCCCTGGAGGCACCAAGGACCAGCCTGGCTGCTTTTCCCTGCCTCCCATTTCCTGCTGGAGGGGGGAGGGAACAGCAGGCATGGAAGATGCTCCTCCTTGGAATGTCCTGAGCTCAGGAGGTGCCCAGGTGTGATGGAGCTCCCTCCCAGCCCATGGCCAAATGCAGCTGTTTGCAGCTGGAATGGTGGTGCCTGAGCCCCAGGACCGAGCCAGTGTGTGCAGGGAGAGGCAGGAATGGGAATGGGGGGTCGGGTGCTCCAGGTGTTTGTAACTCCAAAGTTTTGCCCCTGAGGATCATATTGAATCCTGGAATGGTTTGGGTGGGAAGGGAGATGAAGGNTTTGCATCACCAGTGAATGGGTGGATGCAATCCCATCCACCTCCAAGCCCTTCAGGAAGAAGCTGATGTGGATTTGCCCCCATTTCAAAGTCTGAGACTCGAGGCACAGGCAGACAAAACATTCCAAGATTCTCCCTTGGGCCCCTGGCCAAAGGTGGGGCTGGAATCTGTGCCTGCTGAGCCCCAGAGCCAAGGTGTGTCCCTTAACCTGAGCTTTTTTGGGAATGGGGGATATTTCTGTGTCCCAGAGCCTGTGGGTGAGCCCATTTCCCCAGCAATGAATAACATCAGGCCCCAGGGCTTTGCTCCACACAGGGATTCCCTTGGGGAACGGGTTGTGTTTGTGGGGAAGGAGTTGTGGTGTGGGATGGGAAGCCCTGGAGGCACCAAGGACCAGCCTGGCTGCTTTTCCCTGCCTCCCATTTCCTGCTGGAGTGGGGAGGGAACAGCAGGCATGGAAGATGCTCCTCCTTGGAATGTCCTGAGCTCAGGAGGTGCCCAGGTGTGATGGAGCTCCCTCCCAGCCCATGGCCAAATGCAGCTGTTTGCAGCTGGAATGGTGGTGCCTGAGCCCCAGGACCGAGCCAGTGTGTGCAGGGAGAGGCAGGAATGGGAATGGGGGGTCGGGTGCTCCAGGTGTTTGTAACTCCAAAGTTTTGCCCCTGAGGATCATATTGAATCCTGGAATGGTTTGGGTGGGAAGGGAGATGAAGGATCATCTCATGCCATGGGCAGGGGGGACACCCTCCAAAAGCCCAGGTGGCTCCAAGCCTCATCCAAACCATCCTTGGGCACTTCCAGGGATCCAGGGGCATCCAAACTTCTCCAGGCAACCTGTGCCAGGGCCTGCCCACCCTCCCAGGGCAGGATTTATTCCCGATATCCCACTTAACCTGGCCTCTCCCCATTTCCCCCGCATTCCATGGGATCCCGTTTCTGGATCCCGTCCCTTTCCCAGCACCCCCAAGCCCCCCGGGCGCTCATCCCGCCCGACTGTCCCTTGTCCCCGTGTTTATGGAATGCCACAAAGCGCCCTGTTGTGTCACTAATTGCCGCCTCCCGTTACACGCCGTTAATTATTCACCTCCGCCTCGTCCCGCCCTCCTCCTTCCAGGTATCCCTTTTTCCCTTCCCTTTTCCCTCCCTGTATCCCGCATCCCAAGGATGCGGGTCCAGCCACTCCCACCCTCGCTGTGCCCTATTGTCGCCGCTTTTTGGGGACACGCCGGGACCCCCATGGGGAGGCGCTGGGGGGTCGCAGGGCGGGGTCACCCCCGGGTGGGGTGCGGATCCATCCACATCCCATATCCATCCACATTCCATCCCGATCCACATCCCGGACAGATACACATCCCAAATCCTCCTACATCCCAAAT
>WBMV01007507.1:33137-58240 GCA_013396655.1 Campylorhamphus procurvoides | reverse complement strand
AGCACCGGGATACCCGGCAGGGCGTGGGCATGGGGCACAGGGACAGCACCGGGAACGGGAATAGGGTATAGGGAATGGGAATGGGGACAGCACCGGGATACCCGGCAGGGCGTGGGCATGGGGCACAGGGACAGCAGCGGGAACGGGACTCGGGNTATAGGGAATGGGAATGGGGACAGCACCGGGATACCCGGCAGGGCGTGGGCATGGGGCACAGGGACAGCACCGGGAACGGGAATAGGGTATAGGGAATGGGAATGGGGACAGCACCGGGATACCCGGCAGGGCGTGGGCATGGGGCACAGGGACAGCACCGGGAACGGGAATAGGGTATAGGGAATGGGAATGGGGACAGCACCGGGATACCCGGCAGGGCGTGGGCATGGGGCACAGGGACAGCACCGGGAACGGGAATAGGGTATAGGGAATGGGAATGGGGACAGCACCGGGATACCCGGCAGGGCGTGGGCATGGGGCACAGGGACAGCACCGGGAACGGGAATAGGGTATAGGGAATGGGAATGGGGACAGCACCGGGATACCCGGCAGGGCGTGGGCATGGGGCACAGGGACAGCACCGGGAACGGGAATAGGGTATAGGGAATGGGAATGGGGACAGCACCGGGATACCCGGCAGGGCGTGGGCATGGGGCACAGGGACAGCACCGGGAACGGGAATAGGGTATAGGGAATGGGAATGGGGACAGCACCGGGATACCCAGCAGGGCATGGGCGTGGGGCACAGAGATTGCAAGGACACCCCACCCACCAGCACAGAGATGGGGCACAGGGACCACCAGGACCCTTGGGTGGGCACAGAGCCCACCCTGACACAGGACCAGGTCACAGTAACCTCAGAGGCCCCTGCCCGCTCCCAGAGCCCACAGGGACCCATGCCCAGTCCCAGAGCCTGGTGCCAGTGCCAGTTCCTGGAGCTCACCAGGATCCCTGCCCAGTTCTAGAGCCTGGTCCCAGTGCCCACCTGCAGGGACCCCGCCCAGTCCTAGAGCTGGATCCCAGTGCCATGTCCCAGAACCCCCACCCACCCTTTGGGACCCCCACCTGGTTCCAGAGCTGGGTCCCAGTGCCCACCAGGAGCCCTGCCCAGTCCCAGTTCCTGCCTGCAGGATCTTCCAAATGGGCTGTACTGGAGCAATGGGGGTCAGGGGAGGATAAGAGGTCCTCTGGGCTGCACCCAGGCCCACCAGTGACCTTAAAGCAATAAAAAAAGGGGAAAAGTGTGTTAAAAATGAAAAAAACAACAAAGGGAGAGGAAATAAACCCAAAGCCCCAGGTGTGATCCCCATGCTGGAGCAGGGAAGGTGGGCTGGAGGCTGAGCAGGGTTTTTGCTTAGTCAGGGTGTGGGGCTGCAGTTCTGGCTGGTCCTTGCAGGGGATGGGGAGCACTGGGAGCTCTTGGAGGGTGCTGAGTCCCAGTGTCTCAGCACTGTCCTTGTCACACCCCCATTGTCATCACCCCAAAAGTGCCACCCAACGTCCTCCAAGCACTCCCATACCCTGCTCTCTGTGTGTGAGCACAGGGTTGCTGTGGTTGTGGCTCTGGGGAAGGTGTGTGAGGCCCCCTCGGGATCAGAATTGATACAGCTTTTGTGCCAAGCATCAATTTTGGGTCAAAATCCTCTGAATTGCTGTTAGTGAAATCTCAGGACACCTCCCAGCATTAGTTCCTGGGCTGTGTGACATAAGGGATTTGGGATGGATGATCCTGGTTTTCAGGTGTGGAAAAGAGCTGAGGGAAATGTGGGTTTTCCAAATGCTATTCTCTGCCTTGGGAGAGACAGGTCCAGGTGGGAACAGAGAAAACAAAGCTTGTGCTGGGACCAAAAATGTGTGTCCTGCTGGTGGGATGAGGATGTGGAATGGTCCAGGCTGGGAAGGGCCTGAGAAGCTCCACAGGGGCTGAATCCTGGAGAAGGAGGAGAAGGGAGAGGAGGAGGCAGAAGGACGAGGAGTTCTGGGCTGTTCCCACCACAGGATGTGGTCAGTGGGTGGGTGGGAAGAGCCTGGATGGTCCCAGGAGAGGGAAAGGGGTGATGGAGCCTCTTGCTCTTCCTCATCCTCCCCTTCCTTGTCCTTCCCCAGCTGATTTAGCCCCTTTTAGCAGATTTAGCCCCTTACCTGGGCTGTTCCCTGACACCTCTGGAGGTGGGAGCTGCACATCTGCATTTACTGAGAGGTTTAATGTGATGCTTCTCACTTTTAGCTGAAGTTAATCTGAAAGCCCCATAAAAAAGACAATATTTCCTGCTAATTTATGAGTGAGAAACCCAAGGATGCTTCTTCACTTCTGGGTTTCAGTAGTTTTCTTCTCAAAGGTGGCAGCAACACTTTTATTTTGTCCTGTGAGCATTTTTTGGCTGAGTCCTCACTTGGAATAAGATCAGTATATAAAACATGAGCAATCTGGGTGGTTTGAAGGGGTTTAGGGGGTGGATTTGTAGGGTTTTGTCTGTTCCATTAAAATTTCAGAGCATCTCTAAGGCCTTACCCTCATCCCTTTCAGTTTTCCCACATTTTTTGTGCCCAAATCTTGCAGATGGAATGTTAAAAAGCTCTGGATGGAACAACTGAAATGGATTTTATTTTAAGAGCTGTGATTGATAACGTGGACTTGTTGTGTGTTTGAACTTCTGAACGCTGATTTCATTTTAAAAATGGCTCTTTGGTGCCCTAAAATCTTTGTGTGTATCTTAAAATCTCTTAAGGCTTTCTGAGAGGTATCTTAAGAGCTTATAGAAATGGATTTAATGTAACTGGAAGTTAAATATCTTCAGGAAAGCCACTTCCCTGCCTGGTGTAGAATGGTTTTGAAAGTGATGCAGCTGCTTCCAGTGTTTCCTGGAAAGGTTTTCTGAGGAGGCAAAAAGCTCCTGAGGGGCAGGAAAATAAAAACCCTGGAATTTCAGCTCTGTTTTGTGCAGCAGAAGCCTCTGAAATGCGAAGCTGTCAAATCAAGGGTTGGAAAATGAAGGGTTTTAGCACCACTGTCAGGGATTTTTACCCCCTCAGGGGGGTTAATCATCATTTTGGTCTCCACCCCCTTGAGGTTCTCCCACATTTTTGTGTCCTGCAGTTTGAATGTTGAGGAGCTCTGGATGAAACAACTCCAATGAATATCATTTTAAGAGCTGTGTTTGCTCACTGAGAATGTGAAGTCCAAGACACAGATGCAGAGGGGAGAGTTTGGGACCTCCCAAATCCCTCCCTAACCCCCCAAAGCAGCACCTGATTCCTTAACTATCCTCATGGAGCAAGGAATTAAGGAGCAGAGACCTCCTCTTTGCTTCCCATGCAGAAAATCCATCTCTGTGCCCTGGGAGAGGTTTATTTCAAGGCATGCTCAGGGCAGGCAGGAGCAGGGAAGGTGACAGGCCCTGGTGGGAGCTATAAAAAATCCCAGGCAGCAGCAGAGTCAGCGCTTCCCAGAGCTCCTAATGAGGAGCTTAAGGCCCCTAATCCCGGGATAGAGCCGGGGCCAGGCAGCTCCTGGGTGGTGTCCCTGGGCTGTGCTGGCCTCTCCCTGCCCTGGTGGGCTGGGGGCTCACCCTGCTCTGTGTCCCCAGCCGACCTTCCTGGTGGAACTGTCCAGAGTGCTGGCAAACCCTGGCAACAGCCAAGTGGCTCGTGTGGCTGCAGGGCTGCAGATCAAGAACTCCCTGACTTCCAAGGATCCCGACATCAAGGCCCAGTACCAGCAGAGATGGCTGGCCATCGACGCCAACGCCCGCAGGGAGGTCAAGAACTACGTGAGTGGTGGCATTTTTTGGGGGGTTTCTCTCTGGGAGGGGTCCCTGTGGGATGAGTTTTCCAAGAACTACATGAGTGGTGGGATTTTGGGGGGTTTCTCTCTGGGAGGGGTCCCTGTGGGATGAGTTTTCCAAGAACTACGTGAGTGGTGGGATTTTGGGGGGTTTCTCTCTGGGAGGGGTCCCTTTGGGATGAGTTTTCCAAGAACTACGTGAGTGGTGGGATTTTGGGAGGTTTCTCTATGGGAGGGGTCCCTGTGGGATGAGTTTTTCCAGTGGTTTCCACCTAAAAAGGCTCCCGTTGGCTGCTCCTGTTCTTTGGAGCAGCAGCAGCATTTGCACCTGCTCAGGGGCTGCTTCTTGTGGGGTATTTGTGAGGTTCTTCCCCCAGAAGGTGGTTGGGACTGGAATTTGTCACACCCCCCTTGTCATCACCCCAAAAATTCCTCCCTGGGAGGGTGGGGAGGTGCTGGAATGGTGCTTGGAAGTGTCCAAGGTCAGGTTGGACAGGGCTTGGAGCAACCTGGGCTGGTGGGAGGTGTCCCTGCCCATGGCAGGCGTGGCACTGGGTGGGCTTTGAGGTCCTTCCCACCCAAACCATTCCATTACTCTGTGTGAGTGTTAAACCCGGGCTGGGGTTTGATCTTTTTGAAGGAAATCCTTCTAATTCATAGCAATATCAAAGAAAATGATTCAACCCCTATTTAGATTATTTTGGCATAAAAATAATGAGTGTTTGGGGGGAAATTTAAAGCCAAATCTGCTTGACTTTTGAAATTTTGCTTAATGGTAATAATGATAGTAATAATAAGTAGTAGCAATAGTATTTGGCTTTAGGATTATTTCAAACAGTAATTTGATAATAATTTTGCTTTGTGATCATTTTAAATAATAATTTAATAATAAAAAATAATATAATGATGATGACAATTTTCCCTTATAATAATTTTTGCTTTCCAAACTGGGGCCTTGTTTGAGCCCTGGCTGTGTTACACCACTCAGACTGTTCATGGAGTTAAAGGATGTGTTGGAATCACAGCTGGATCCCACTTCCCATGGGGAATTCTCATTCCTCTGTGGTCAGGGAAGCAGAACAAGCCAAGGGCTTTGTTGGGAAGGCTCTGGGCCAGGCCTGTCCCTGCCCTAAAGCTCTCCCTGCTCTTTCCAGGTGCTGCAGACCTTGGGAACAGAGACATATCGGCCCAGCTCCGCCTCCCAGTGCGTGGCTGGGATCGCCTGTGCCGAAATCCCCATGAACCAGTGGCCAGAGCTCATCCCCCAGCTCGTGGCCAACGTCACCAACCAGCACAGCACGGAGCACATGAAAGAGTCCACGCTGGAGGCCATTGGCTACATCTGCCAGGACATTGTGAGTCCAGTTTTGGTGCTCTCTGAGGCATTTTCCAGGAGGATTTTGCTCCCAAGGCCTTCTTTTCTCCCTTTTTTCCTCCTCTGGTTGGGATTGAGGCTGTGCCAGGGAGGTTGTGTTGGATGTTGGGACATGGTTCTTCCCCAGGAGGGTGGTTGGACACTGGAACTCCCCATGGTTTGGTCATGGCCCTAAAGCTGTCAGAGCTCAAGGAGGTGCTCTTTGAGGATTCCTGTGAGGTTTTTTTGCCAAGCTCTTCCCAGCACCTCTTTTCCTCCTTTTCCCCTCCTCTGTTCAGGATTGAAGGTGTTCCACAGAGGTTTGGGCTGGATTTTGGGGAAGGTTCTTTCCTCAGGGTGTGAATGACACTGGAATTCCCAGGGTTTGGTCACCGCCCCAAAGCTGCCAGAGCTCAAGGAGGTGCTGTTTGAAGGATTTCCATGAGGATTTGGTTCCCAAGGCCTTCCCAGCCCCTCTTCTGTTCCTTTTCCTGCCTCCTGTGGTTGGGATTGAAGCTGTGCCAGGGTTATTTAGGCTGGATTTTGGGAAAGGTTCTTCCCTCAGGGTGTGAAGGACACTGGAATTCCCAGGGTTTGGTCACGGACACTTTCCAGATCTCAAGGAGCATTTGGGCAACACTTTTAGGGATGTGGTGGGATTTTGGGATGTCCTGTGCAAGGCCAGGAGCTGAGCTGGGATGATCCTCATGGATCCCTTCCCAACTGAGGATATTCCATGATTCCTTGACTTGTGTCACCCTGAAGGGCTTTTCCAACCTGAAACATTCCATGATCCCATATCCAGAAGGCTGTGGAGCTTCCTTGTGCTGATTCCTTCTAATCCTGCTGGCAGAACCCTGGGAGCAAACCCAGGGATGGTGCCTGGAAGGTCTGACCTGCTTTCCCAGCACAAATCCAGGTCATGTTTCCTAAAGGGAAGGTTTAAATCTCTGCGGTCACACGAGGCTGGGGGGAAACTCCAGCTCAGCATCCAAATAGTGGGTAAAATGGTGCTAAAACAGTGACCAGGCTTTGCTTCCTTTCTGCTTTGGGATAACCTGACCCTTCAGGTGGTTAGAGAAGGCCCTTTATGGTTAATTCAGGAATTTTTGAGGCACAGGCAGGAATGTTGAGCTCTGGTGGGTTTTTCAGGGGTCTGCAGTGTCTGGGGGGAATTGGTTGGAAACCTGTCCTGTCTGACCTGACCCTGGAAACTGGAATTAACAGCTGGTTTTGTGGTGCCACTGAATGTCCTGGTGGTGTGTCCCTGGAGGAGAAATCCTGTGTTTTGGGGCTTTCATTTGGCTTCAAGGGATTGGTTTCATTGGGGAGGGAAATGAAATTGCAGAGGAAATCTGTTCTGTGACTCTGGAGTGCCTGTTCCTTGGGTTTTGGGGTGGAATGGGTCACTAACCTCTAGATTTTTGGGTGCCCTGCCTTGCTGGTTGGGTGTTTTCCCCCTTATATTTCCTTTATAAGATCCCCCTTAGAGTTTTAAAGTTTTGTGACCGTGGTTTGGGAATGTTGAATTTCTCAGCTGGATAAATTCTGATGTAACAATTCCTCCAGTTGTTTGTGGATCCTGCAGGTTTCATTTGCCACAAAGAAAAAGGAATCTTTAGTGTATTCACAGCTTTATTCTTTAAGCTTTGAGTGTTTTACAGTTATTTAAGAGTTTCCTGTTCTTGCTGCTGGTCCAGGCAGGGCATTTTCTTGCTTTTAAGTCTAAAAAATACTGGTAAATTCAACCAAGGGTGCTGGTGCAGAGCTCTGGCCAGGCCAGAAATGAGTTGGAAATCAGTGTTTTTTACCATTTTGGGTGAGTGAAGTCAAATCCTGGAGCTTGTTGGCTTCTGTTTGATACAGTGGGATTTTATTTGGCATGTATGACTTGAATTTCTGCAATATTTGTGCTCAGTTCAGCCTCATTCCTATCCCAGAAGCTGCAAAGCTTGTCCTTTGATTCCCCACTGAACGAAATGCCCTAAAACTTCTCATTGTAGATACCAAGCTACTCAAAGCATTAAAAAAACCTGTTCAGGTGGCAAATAACTTTATGAAAACTTCTTGCAGGATCCAGAGCAGCTCCAGGACAAATCCAATGAGATCCTGACAGCCATCATCCAGGGAATGAGGAAGGAAGAGCCCAGCAACAACGTGAAGTTGGCGGCTACAAACGCACTCCTGAACTCTTTGGAATTCACCAAAGCAAACTTTGACAAAGAGGTGAGGGGTGGAAAACAACCCTTGGCCTCCCATTGCCAGGGCTGAATCCACGGTCTGTGATGAGGAATCATGCACCACGCTGAGTTTTGATGGATAATCCTGTTCAGTCTGAGACTTGGATTCAGCTCCAGGATCCCCCCGAGTGTTCCAGAGATCCGCAGTGGGAAGGAAATGTTGGGGTTTCTTTTTTTGGGAGGGGGATAAATCTGACCTGACCTTAGAGCTGAGCCTGTTGGATGCTCTGCTTCCTGATCCAGCCCTGCTGCACGAGGACCAGCTTGGATCAGCACTTCCTTTCAAGGGCTGTGGCTCCAATCCAGATTTAATTGGCCTCTGGAATCTGGTGGGGGAGGAAAAGTCCAGCAGGGGCCTCGGGATGGGCCTCTTTGCAGAACAGCCAAACCTCTTGATTTTTTTTGCCTTTTCCTCCTCAGATTAAGTCAGTCCTTTAGTTCTCTGCCAGGGACAGTGTGGGAAGGTGGGATTAATGTTCAAGCTCAGCTTTAGAGGAGCTTTTAGTGAAAGCTCAGCCTAAAAACTCCTCAGGGGGTGTTGATGGGGATCAACTGACTCTTGCAGAACTGGGGTGGGAGATGCTTGATCCATTCAGGCCCCACTTCTGTGGGTTCAGTCCTGTTAAATAACCTGTTAATAATAAATAATTCTGTTCCTTCCTACCAAAATGTGGGAATCCAGGTGAAATTGATGTCCTGACTGGAGTTTTCTTGAAGGAATTGCTGAAATAGGGGAACAGCAGGAATTTTTTTCCTTCTTTCCCTGAAAAGCTGAGTCTTGGTTTCACTTTTTATTTTAGACAGCCTGTTAAACACTTCAAAAAGGAAGCTTGGGATTCCCCTTTTGGGGGGAGAAATGGTTTAAAATAGTGCAGTGAGTGCCCTGTGCTGCCCCTGCATCCTCAGAAGTGCTGCAGGAGGGACTGGACTAGTCCAGACTCAAGCCCAGCCTCCCCAGGAAGCCTTGCAGGGCCTCAAATGCTTTTGTGAGACACTTCTAATGTTCTTTTTTCTTTCCTTCCCCAGTCTGAAAGGCACTTTATTATGCAAGTAGTCTGTGAAGCAACACAGTGTCCAGATACAAGGGTGAGTGAGCTCAGGGCTTGGCTTGGCCCTGCACCTTCCTGGGGCAGCTGAGGGGGAACCTCTGACACCCCAGACAGGGCAAAAGGACAGGATTGTGGGAAATAATCCCTTTTTTCCCCCCTAGGTACGAGTGGCTGCCCTACAGAACCTGGTGAAGATAATGTCCCTTTATTATCAATATATGGAGACTTACATGGGGCCTGCTCTGTTTGCTGTGAGTGTTCAGGCTTCTTGTATTTGTATTTATATTTCTCATAGTTATTTGTATTTATTATTCTCCTGTTTGTTTGTATTTACCTTTCTCATGTTTATTTGTAGTTCTAATTCTCATATTTATTTGTATTCTGATTCTCATTTTTATTTGTATTTCTAATTCTCATTTATTTACGGCTCTGATTCTCATATTTATTTATATTTTATATATTATGTCTGATCTTTATTTCTATTTCTCATGTTCATTTCTCTGATCTTCCCTTGTTTGCATTTATATTTCTCACAGTTATTTGTGTGCTCTCCCTGCCCACCTTTATCCTAACCCCTTTCTAAATCTTCCTCCCATTCCTGATTTCCCTTCCTCTGCCTGTGCCTGGATCCTGGGAATCCCTAAACCAGTAAATCTCAGACCTGGCACTCCAAAAGCTGGGACAATGCTGATTTTGTAGCTGCTTTTCAGCCCTCCCAAGGGGCTCAGAGCTGATAAAATAATCCTATTTGGAAGTTCCCAGAACAATAACCCCAATGTGGCATCCGATTTCAGCCAGCCTGGAATCTCCTGCCACCAGGCCAAGAGCTGAGAGGTGAATTCCAGGAGAAACAACTTGTTAAAATGTCCTTTTTTTCCCCCTTTTTTCCTGGTTCTGCAGATAACCATTGAGGCAATGAAAAGTGACATAGATGAGGTGGCTCTGCAGGGAATCGAGTTCTGGTCCAACGTGTGTGACGAGGAGATGGATTTGGCCATAGAGGCCTCAGAGGTGGGAGCACTGGGAAGGCTTGGGATCCATCTGGGAATGCTGAATTCAGGATTCCCACACCTGGGAGTGTTTTCCAACTGTCTTGGTTCCTCCTTTTGTTTGGGGCACTTGCAGTGGGAGTTTGTGGTTCCCATTTTGGGGAAGAAATGGATTAAAATGGCACAGTGGTTCTGCTCTCCGGGGTAAATGTGAGGCTTTAGCTGGGCAGCTGCATCTGGGATTCTCTTTAATCCCAGAATCATGGAATGGTTTGGGTTGGAAGGACCTTAAAATTCCAATCCCACCCCCTGCCATGTGCAGGGACACCCTCCACTATTCCAGGGTGCTCCAAGCTCCATCCACCCTGGCTTTGGACACTTCCAGGGATGGGGCATCCAAAAATCCTCTGGGCAACCTGTGCCAGGGAGGAATTCCAGACTCCAGGGTTAACCTAAATGTGCACTAAGCATGTGCTCCAGGCCAGGGAATTCTCAGTGCCAGGAAAATCTTGGAGCTGGTGCTCTTTGGGAGTGTCCTGAGTCGTCGTGTTTTTATATCACAGGGAATCCAGAGCCATTCTTTAATTACCTGCTGTTTTGGGGGACTCTGTACCATTAAATTTTGGGGTCTGTCACAAACAGGAGGGGCTCAGTCCTACCCCAGAGTGCAGAAAGATGGATCACATTCCATAGAATACATTATCTATGAGTTAAATATAAAACTATGGATGAAATAAAATTAATTACCCCTCAGAATGGCTGGGGCTGGATTTGGGGGATTGTTCTGCATGCAGATGCTGTTTGCATAAATTAACTGCAATGATCAATAACAGCTGGAACTTTAAAGGGCTGGAGATGAATCATTTCCATCTTTCAAAGCAGCTAAATATATATTTGAGTATTCCCCCCCCCAAAAAAAAAGGCAAGGAGAAAAGGACAGGCAGCAGCTCGTGGGTTTGGGTTGTTTGCTGAGCACCTTTTGCTCCCTCCCCTCGGGGTCACTTGGTAATTCCACCTGAAAACTGGGATAATTGTGCCCTGGGAGCAGGGCTGGGGGTGTGCCTGGAATGGGAAATGGGAGGGCAACCTTTAACTGGGTGTCCTTGAGCTTCCTGACTTTGGATTTGTGTTGGGGAGGAGAGGAAAGTGTGGAAAGGGAATTTAGGGGGTTATAAAGGGAGTTGGTAATAATTTATGTTGAAATAATTTTATATAGTGCATTAATGATATAGAATGTATTTATATATAATACTATTGATACAGAAGTATCTAACAAAATGTGCATTGTATAATATGATATGTAGTGATATGATAATTATAAATAATGTATACCATACAGCATGTCTAATATGGCCTGTAATATGTATAAACTGTTATATTATTGATATATCTGATGATATTGTGAGATGTATTTTATATATTACATATATACTACATATATATACACCCTATATAATGTTTTTAAAGGAATGTAATTCAGCCTCCTCAGCCCCTGGCAATCCACTGCTGATCCCTTTTTTCCAGGCAGCAGAGCAAGGGAGGCCCCCAGAGCACACCAGCAAGTTCTATGCCAAGGGGGCTCTGCAGTACTTGGTGCCCATTCTGACACAGACCTTGACAAAGCAGGTGAGTTCCCAATCCCTGCTGGAGCTCAGGAATGTTGGGAAGCTGCTCTGGGATCCCTTGGGAAGGGAGTTCCTGCTCCAGGGGGTGGCAGTCCCTGGTCTGTGATGACATTTCATGCACCACTCTGAGCAGATGATGCCTCAGTTTTGGGGCTGAGACTGGGACTGCCTCCAGCACACCCCCTGAGCTTGTGGGTTCTGGGGGTTTGGTCATTCCCTGTATCCCTGAGGGAATATTTATGGAATTAAACCCAGTGTTGCACATGCTGAGATCCAATTCCTGGTGTTTTTGAGCCTGAAGTGCAAGGCTTGTGTTTATTTAGTACCCATTAAACACTTCCCAGGGACTTGTTTGGGCTGTGCTTCCCAGGCTAATCAAAACTAATGGAATTGCTACAGCAGGTCTAATTAGAAAATAAAACTGTTAATTAAGCTGCACGGGACAGAGGTCATTTGGCTGGGAAAAGTGCCTGGAGGCAAGGCAGGGAATTGCTTCCCTGTTTGTTTCTTGTCTTGGATGAGGGGAATTGAATTGCAGGAGCCTCTCAGGTGCTTGTTAAACATACCAGGTGAGCCAAGCCCAGTAAAGGGTTTTCTGAAACCCTGAGCTTAGTGGGGGAAGGAGCAGGAGCCACTCTGGCATGGAAGACATGGATCCAAGGGATAAAATCCCCTCCTGGATGAGAGGGAAGCAGTTTGGGAGATGGATGAGGCCACCCAACAGAGTTGGGAAGGTACAGAGGGTGTGAATAACTCCTCTATTCCACCCAGCCTTGGGTTAATGTGAACCCAACACCTGGTACTAAAGCAGGATTAATTCCATGAATCCTGAGGGTTGTTCCTGCTGTTCTTTCAGGATGAAAATGATGATGATGACGACTGGAACCCCTGCAAGGCAGCTGGGGTGTGCCTGATGCTCCTGGCCACATGCTGTGAGGACGACATCGTGCCCCACGTGCTGCCCTTCATCAAGGAGCACATCAAGAACCCCGACTGGAGGTACCGGGATGCGGCTGTGATGGCCTTTGGATGCATCCTGGAGGGGCCAGAGCCCAACCAGCTCAAACCTTTAGTAATCCAGGTGAGGCCTGGGGAGGAATCCCTGGTGTCATTGGAGCAGGGATTGTGCTTTGCACATCCTCTTAATGGAAGGAAAATCAGGAGGAGATGACCTGAGTTTGGGGGGCTTGCGGGGCAAAAAAATCCCTGGGTTATTTGGAGCAGGAATTCTGCTTTGCACATGTGTTAATTTAAGGAGAATTAGAAGGATATTACATGGTTTTGGGGGGCTTGTAGTGCTGAAAATTCCAGGGTTATTTGGAGCAGGAATTCTGCTTTGCATATGCTCTCAATTTAAGGGCAATCAGAAAAATATCGTCTCGTCTGGGGGCTTGTAAAGCTGAAAATTCCAGGATTATTTAGAGCAGGAATTCTACTTTGCACATGCTCTCAATTTAAGGAAAATCAGAAAGATATCACCTGGTTTTGGTGGTTTGCAAAGCCAAAAATCTCTGTGTTCATTGGAGCAGGAATTCTGCTTTGCACATGTGTTAATTTAAGGAGAATTAGAAGGATATTACATGGTTTTGGGGGGCTTGTAGTGCTGAAAATTCCAGGGTTATTTGGAGCAGGAATTCTGCTTTGCACATGTGTTAATTTAAGGAGAATTAGAAGGGTATTACCTGGTTTTGGGGGACCTGTAGAGGTGAAAATCCCTGGGTTATTTGGAGCAGGAATTCTGCTTTGCACATGCTCTCAATTTAAGGAAAATCAGAAAGATGTCACCTGGTTTTGGGGGCTTGTAGAGCTAAAAATCCATGGGTTATTTGGAGCAGGAATTCTGCTTTGCACATGCTCTCAATATAAGGAAAATTATTAGGATATCACTTGTTTTGGGAGGCTGGTAGAGCAAAAAAATCCCTGGATTATTTAGAGCAGGGATTCTGGTTTGCATATTGCTGTTAATTTAAGGGAAATCAGGAGGATACCACTGTATAATCATGTTTTAGATTTCCCAGAGTCACAGGATGCTTTGGCTTGGAAGGGAATATAGAGATAATGCAGTTCCAAGGCGTGCCATGGACTGGGAACCCTGCAGGAGGTGACTCTGGGAATTTGCTGGCCTTGAGCAGATAGCTTGTTTACATTGCTCCAGGCCACCAGGATTTCAGCATTCCTGACTCCAGGTGCCTCAGTTCTCCACGTTTTCTCCCTGGGAAATAACTTGGTGAACTTCAAAACATCAGAACGGTGGCCTGAAATGTCCTGTCCTCCCCAGGCTGTTGAGAGCTCAAAGGGAAACATGTTAAAATCCTGGATTTGGGAGCTGATCCAGGGCTTGCCCACCCAGCACACACAGTGTGGTGGCACCAGGTTACCTCCAGTCTGGTTTGTGGCTCTGGTAGGAAAGAATAAGGGGGAAAATGGACTTTAAAGAGAAAAATGAGAATATTTGCTCAGTGTAGAAACTGTTTTCAGTTTGTCAGTGCTGTGGAAACTGTCCCTGGTACAGGGTGATGGAAACCTGATGGAACAGGAGAGGTTTAAGGAAGAGATGAGATCCCTTGTTCCCCATCACCCACATTTTGCAGTGATCCCAGCACTAATTCAGGGAGCAGGACAGTTTTACCTCAGATCCACTACCAAAGAGCATCTCAAATCCTGCCTTCTCAGAGGGTGGCACTGAGTGGAGAGAGGAAGATTTGCACGTCAGGGCAACGTTTCAAACCTTGTGTGGAGGCAACTGAGTTGTTTTAAGGGTGCCAATGGTGATGAATTCCCTGTGTTAACACGTGCTGATGTGGCTGCTCTTGCAGGCCATGCCCACGTTGATAGAGCTGATGAAGGACCCCAGTGTGGTGGTGAGGGACACGACGGCCTGGACGGTGGGCAGGATCTGTGAGATGCTGCCTGAGGCTGCCATCAATGACATCTACCTGGCCCCACTGCTGCAGTGCCTCATGGAGGGGCTCAGTGCAGAGCCCAGGGTGGCCACCAACGTCTGCTGGGTAAGGAGCCCCCCAGGATCCCAGGGAGACACAGCCCAGCCAGGGAATGGCAGTGCCACGTGGGGCATGTTCCTGGAATGTTCCTGGACCACTGAGGGTAAACTCAGGGAATAAAAGCCATGGTTTTGTGTCTTCCAGGCCTTCTCCAGCCTTGCTGAAGCTGCCTATGAAGCTGCAGATGTGGCTGATGATCAGGAAGAACCAGCAACCTACTGCTTGTCCTCCTCCTTCGAGCTGATAGTGCAGAAACTTCTGGAAACTGCAGACAGGTACGTGGAGCTCCCCAAGAGGGTCCCTTCCCTGTTCTCCTTTGGGTCTCTCTCCTGGATTTCCTTTGGATCTGTTATTTTACTTTGAGTCTCTGGCTTTGTGTCTCCCAGTTTGGCCTTGAATGTCCTATTTTCCCTTGAATTCCCAGTTTTACTTGGAATGTGAGTTCTGAGTGCACACTCCCAGACTCAGCCAGGCTGACTGCAGGGCACTGGACACTCAGGAACTGCAGCAGGACACAACTAGAAATCCACCTGTATTGTCCATTTCCCTGTGGTTCTTGCTGAGGGTTCCATCCCTTTCCAGAATATTTTGCTCTCCCTTCTGCACAAAGAGGATAAAGCTGCAGTTTTACTGTGCCTTGAAGGTGACAGGAATGTCCCCAACATCACATTTCACACCCCTCCCCAAATTCTGGGTGTGTCACAGAGGGGCACTGATGTGCCTCTCACCTCTCTTGAGGGCCTTTGAGGCTTTTTCTCTCCCTCTACTTCTTCCCAATGACTGAAGATACCAAAAATCATTCCTAGGGATTGAAAAAAAACTTAAAAAAAGGTGACTTCATAAATTTCCTTTGCTTTCACAGCTTGGAATTCAGGGATGCAAGTGCTGCTTGTCACAGCACTGAAATGTAGCTGTTGCTGCTTTACTAAAATAAAAAGAAGTCTGTTTCTAAGCAAGGCTGAGCACTGGGAGCTGCAAATTACTCCTTCTGTTGCAGGCCTGATGGACACCAGAATAACTTGAGGAGTTCTGCATATGAATCTCTGATGGAAATAGTGAAAAACAGTGCCAAGGACTGTTATCCTGCTGTCCAGAAAACAACCCTGGTCATCATGGAGCGGCTCCAGCAAGTGCTGCAGATGGAGGTGGGCAAATCCCAATTTATCCCCCCCTTCCAGAGCAGCTGCCCCAGCCCTGGAAGTGTCCCAGGCCAGCTTGGAGCAGCCTGGAATAGTGGGAGGGGTCCCTGCCCATGGCAGGGGGTGGCACTGGGTGGGCTTGGAGGTCCTTCCCACCCAAACCACCCTGGGATTCTGTTTGAAGCTTCTGCACAGCCCCCTCTTGTCTTAAACTTGAAAAAACCCCAAATATTTAAGCACAATCTGGATCTCCTGGTGGTGCCAGAGTTTAATGCAGCCTCTTCCCTGCTTTGTTCCAGTCTCACATCCAGAGCACTTCTGACAGAATCCAGTTCAATGACCTTCAGTCCCTGCTTTGTGCTACTCTCCAGGTGAGTCCCCCTCTGTCTCTGGGGTTTTTTCTGGGATTGGGGTGATTTTAGGGATGTTCCTGTGCCCCTGAGGATCCAGACTGGGGGCCTGTTGATCAGATCTCAATGAGGAAACTGGATTTGTGTCCCAGCTGCCACGTGGGAGGTGAGACAAGGATCAGAAGCCTTGAGTCTGCTCCAGTGACAGAATTTGGGGCAATTTGAATAAAGAACACTGTGGGCAGCCTGGGAAAGGTGGAGGGAAGGATTGTATGTGCTGTCAGCTTGGCTCTTGTGTTGGCTACAGCCTGAACAACCCCTGTGCTTGGCACAGCCAGCAAAAAACACCACCATGCCTTGAATTCCTTCATGTGCCTCTGGTGGTTGGTGTTCTTATTTCAAATGGCTCTAATTAAAATGCACTGAGAGTCCTTGAAATGAAACATCTGGTAATGAGCCAGTGTGACTGGGAGCACCAGTGCAGTGCAGTTCCTTGGTTACTCCTCCAGATTCCATTGGAAATATTTACTTTTTCCCCAAAAGCAGCTCGTGAGGTTGATGAGAGTTGAAATTTGTGGTGTTTGAGAAATCACTCATTTGCTCATTCACTTTGGAGTGGCTTTCACTCTCCCAATTTTTAGGTTAATTTTAAAAATAATGGGTAGATGGGAATAATCTGTCCTTAAGTTGGGTTTTAATGGGAAGATTTCAGTGTCTGGAATCTCCTTGTGGCACAGTGTGATCACTGATCTCTCCCAGGACAGCTTTGTTTGCCTCTGGGGAGTGTAATACAAGAACTAAGCTGCCAATTTTAGTTTATAAACATGTTTCTTCATTATCCCAAACTCTGAACCTGAAGTGTTTCCTCAGCTGCAGCAAATACTTAAATATGACTGAGAAAGACTCAGCAGAGGGACTTTCTTCAGTGTTCAGTAGTCAAAACATAATGTTTTGTTGCAGCTTTTTTTCTTTATTCTGCTAGAAATGCATTTGTTAATATTTAAAAGGAGACAATGTTGTTAATATTTAAAAGGAGATGAGAAAATCCCATCCCTGGAGTGTCCAAGGCCAGCTTAGATGGGGCTTGGAGCAACCTGGGATAGTGAAAGGTGTCCCTGCCCATGACAGGGGGTGGAATTTGATGATCTCTGAGGTCCCTCCCAAGCCAAACCACCCTGTAATTCCATAAATCAAGATTAATTATTTAAACAGCCCAACTCCACCTCTTTGGAGTGAAAAAATCAGCCTCAAAGTAATCATTTTGCTTTGCAGATGGAGGAATTGGTCCTTCTCTTTCCATAAACCACCATTCCCAGACTTTCATTCTGAGCTCACACCCCCATTTGCTGTGACAGAAAAAGGACCTTTTCTCCTTTATAGGCTCAAATTTGGGCTGGTCCCATTTGATTCCAGCTTACAAATGCCAGGCTGGGAGAGCAGCCCTTGCAGCAGGAGAGGTAAATTCAGCTGGGAAGTCGAGTGGAACAGGATAAAGAGATAAAACAGATTTTATTCAAGCAGCACCATCCTTTGTGGGCAGGGGAGGGTGGAAAGGCTCCATCCAGCCCCAGAGGGGTGCAGGCAGTGCCAGTGTCCCCTGCTGTCCCTGCAGAACGTGCTCAGGAAGGTGCAGCACCAGGATGCCCTGCAGATCTCGGACGTGGTGATGGCCTCGCTGCTGAGGATGTTCCAGAGCACGGCGGGCTCAGGGGGGGTGCAGGAGGATGCCCTGATGGCTGTCAGCACCCTGGTGGAAGGTCAGCACTGGGCTGGAATGGGGCAGGCTGGGATTGGGTGGAAAAAACCAGCTGGAGTTGGTGGTTTTGCCCAAGGAATCATGATGGATTTCCCAGAGCCAATTCCAGCTGGTTTGGAGGGTACAGGATGGTCCCCAAGGCACAGGGGACACGTTGTAGGAGGGAAAGAGGGACTTTTTATATGGGCACAGGACAAGAGGCAATGGTTTGAAACTGCCAGAGGGCAGGGTGAGATGGGATGTTGGGAAGGAATTCCTCCCTGGGAGGGTGAGGAGGGGCTGGAATGGATGTCTCAGAGAAGCTGTGGCTGCCCCAGCCCTGGAAGTGCCCAAGGCCAGGTTGGAGCACCCTGGGCTAGTGGAAGGTGCCCCAGCCCATGGCAGAGGGGCACTGGGTGGGCTTTAAAGTCCCTCCCAAACCATCCTGTATTCCATGATCTCACCACAGCTGGTTACTCCAGACTGTGTTCCTGATGGTTCCAACATTCCAGGGGTTTGGTTTCACTTTATAACGTTGCCACAGAGCAGATTTTGCCAGAAAACCCCCCAAATTGTTGCTGCTCTGTCCAGTTCCCATCCCAAGGAAAGCTGTTCCTTTGGAGCAGCTCCAGGACAGATTGAAGGTTACCTGAGTGATTTCCCCCTCCTTGGTGACTCAGGGCTGTCTTGGCAGTGGATTTAGAGCCACTGCTCTTGTTTGTCAGAAATCACAGTGGCAAAAATCAGCCTTGCAGTGGGTGAGGTGACATTAAATTGGTGCTGTGGAATTCCAGGCAGTTGGAGCCTCCTGGCTGAGCTGTGGAAGGTGGTGGCTGTGGCATCACCTGGAGCTCCAGGAGCTGACAAAGGAACATGCTGCTGGAATTCTGGATGCAACCTCCTTGCCTTGAACCCTCCTGCCTTGTCTAGGCTGGAACTGGATGACTTTTAATGTCCTTTCAATCCAAGACATTCCTTGATATCCAAAATAAGGCTGTGGGATTTGGAAATGGGCCATCAGGGAGATCAGAGTATTCCTCATTTCCCAAGGCTGTTTTCCTGGCTGGCAGGAGAGGGGCTGAGCAGTGGCAGGACCTGTTCCTAGTGGAATTCCATACCTGGTTCCTTGGAGAGAGCACAGGACACCTTGGAAGGGCAGCAGAGGAGTTTTGGATATTTGGAGCCTGTTTTGGAGGGTTCTCCTCTTGGGAATGTTCAGTGGGATTGCCCAGGGACACTGGGAAGTGACTGAGTGGGATCATTGCAAGCCAAGCAGTGTGTAAAAATGGAATTGTGTGTCCCTTTGGGACAAAGGGCTTGTCACTTTCGGATAGGGAAGGCTGCACAGCTGATCCTGGTGATGGCAGGGAAGGGGAGAAATGCTTTATTCAAATACTGCTTAAATATAAACACACTGAGGATTCCCTGCTGGAATTGGCCAGCTCTGAAGAGCTTGAGCAGCTGCTCCCAAAGGAAGGTGTTCCAGCTGCTGTGGCAGTCAGGGCTGTGGAAAGGGGAAGAGTCTCCAGCTGATGCAAAGCCAAGCCCTGGCTGAAGGGCCCCTCCACGTTCCCTCTGAAGGGTCAGAAAGGTCTCCACGTCCTTCCTGAGCTCAGGAGGGGGTTGTTTGTCTTCAAAAATCTGCAGGGAATTTGGCTCTTTGGAATCTCTTGAGTCCAGGTGGACCTGGGCATGTTTCACTGCCCCTCAGTGCCTGTTTGTCCAGGGGACAGTTGACCTTCTCTGGGTTTGGCTGGAATACAACGGTGGGTTTCCTGTTTGTTCAACTCCAGCAAACGTCATAAATGGGGATTTTCTTCCTAACTGGGATATTTTCCATGCACAGTCTTAGGTGGAGAGTTCCTGAAGTACATGGATGCCTTCAAACCCTTCCTTGGCATTGGACTGAAGAACTATGCCGAGTACCAGGTGGGGATCAATCCCTTTGCCCAGAGAAGCTGTGGCTGCCCCATCCCTGGAAGTGTCCAAGGCCAGGCTGGAGCATCCTGGTCTGGGGGAAGGTGTCCCTGCCCATGACAGGGGGTGGGATCAGATGATCCTCAAGGTCCTTCCAACCCTGATTCTAATTCTATGCCCAAATTCAGGCTGTTTAATGCAGCAGAAACCTCCAGTAGCTTTGTTGGCCTCGCTGAATAAGGAGGTTCTGCTGGCTGTGAATTCCCATTGGAATGTCCAGTCCTGCTGAATTCCCTGGGGTTTGTTCAGACCAAATCCCTGTCGCTCCTTTGGCACCTGCATCTCAGCTCTGGGATGGTTAACCAGGGCAGAGGGTCATTATCCTGAGCTTTAATTAACCTCTCCCCACTCCTGATGAGCTGGATCCCCCAGGCTGGAGCCACTGACTCACGGCTGGGGGTGTTGCTGTTCTATTTGCAGGTGTGTCTGTCTGCAGTGGGCCTGGTTGGGGACTTGTGCAGGGCCCTGCAGTCCAACATCCTGCCTTTCTGTGACGAGGTGATGCAGCTGCTCCTGGAGAACTTGGGGGTGAGCATTTCCCTGCTCATTAGTAACAGTTGGCTGCACACTCCGAGGGAGGTGGGAGGTGGGAGAAGCACAAGTAAGTGTGAGGAACGCTCGGATCATCCCGTGTTTGACAACTGTCTTGCTTACAATTTGAACGGGATCCAAACGTCTTGGGGGCAAGGATTTGCATTTGGAGTAAATATCTTCATTTATGGGCTCCACCCCCCCCTTCCCAACGGAGCAAACCCGGGCTGGAATCTCTTCCAGAATGAAAATGTCCACCGGTCTGTGAAGCCCCAGATTCTCTCCGTGTTCGGGGACATCGCCCTGGCCATCGGAGGGGAGTTCAAGAAGTACCTGGACGTGGTGCTGAACACCCTCCAACAGGCATCCCAGGCACAGGTGGACAAGGTGAGCTGTGCCCAGCCCAGCACAGGGCTCTGCACGCCCCCTAACCCATTCCCAGTGGCTCATTGCCCTTCCTGGGGCCTCTTGCAGTCTGACTATGACATGGTGGATTACCTGAACGAGCTGAGGGAGGGCTGCCTGGAAGCCTACACTGGAATCATCCAGGGCCTGAAGGGAGACCAGGAGAACGTGCATCGTGAGTAGCCTGAGCTGGGCCTGGGTGGGATCATGGGAATGCTGAGCTTGGGAAAGATCCTTTGGATCATTGAGTCCAACTGTTAACCCAGCCTGTCACCTCCAGCCCCTGTCCCCAAGTGTTTCTGAACACTTCCAGGGATGTCACTCCACCCCTGCCCTGTGCCAGTGCTTTACAACCCTTTCCATGAAGAAATTTTCCCAACTATCCAATCTGAACCTCCCCCAGGTGCCACTTGAGGCTGTTTCCTCTTGTTCTGTCCCTTGTTCCATGGGAGCAGAGCCCAAGATGTGGCTCCAACCTCCTTCCAGACAGGAATAAGGTCCCCCCTGAGCCTACATGGGAATATCCCTGTTCATTCCTTACCCTGTGGGAATGAACACTCTGCTGCCACGAGCAGGGAGTGGATTTGAAGCCTTTCCCTGTGGCTCCTCTGGCATTTCCCCTTCCTGTCAGAGAAGCTCTTGAGGGTCAGATTCTGCATGTTTTGGGATCACAGGAATCCCTGGACTGTGGTGTCCCCCAATCCCTGTGTCCCCCTGCTCTGCCAAAGCCTTTCCCTTGCAGCTGATGTGATGCTGGTGCAGCCCAGAGTAGAATTTATCCTGTCCTACATCGACCACATCGCTGGGGATGAGGATCACACGGATGGGGTGGTGGCCTGTGCTGCTGGACTCATAGGGTAAGGCCTGCCCTGCCCCTTCCACCTGGGACACCCTCAGAAATCCTGCAGTCTGCATTTTTTTCCTGCCTGTCTCAAGTATTTAATGTCAGTTGTGGGGTTTTGCTGGGAGCTTAACTCGAGGTGTGCAGTGGGGAGTGAGGGTGAAAGTTGTTACAGAAATTCCAGGTTGAGGGTGAGCTCAAACAGAGAAGCTTTAAAAATGCCCAAAACCAAAAAGCATCCCATCCTCATGTTCCAGAGGAACCCAGTTTGGGGTGTTCTAATCTTTCCTGCTGAATTTAGGGCAGGATCAGCCCCTGCACAGGAGGTTGAACATCTCTTTATTCACAAGCCTGAAATCAGTGACCATCTGCAGCCTTTTCCAAAGGATCTGTGAGTCACATCTCTGTGTGCTGGCACAGCTGTTTGTGGTGCTCAAAGCCTCTCTCTCTCTCCCTCCTTCCAGGGATTTGTGTACAGCTTTTGGGAAAGATGTTCTGAAATTAGTAGAAGCCAGACCCATGATCCATGAACTGCTAACGGAAGGGAGGAGATCCAAGACGAACAAAACAAAAACTCTCGCTACCTGGGCGACTAAAGAGCTGAGAAAACTGAAGAATCAAGCTTGGTAAGGGCCCCCTCCCACCTCCTTTCCTGCTCCACAATTAGGGAATTGGCTCAGCTGTGCCTGGAAGAGGCACAATCCCAAAAGTTCCCTTCTCCAGGGGGTTGGGCCTTGTTTATTTTTCGCTCTAAACAAGCCCTGTGGGTGGGTTTGTCTGTCAGAACAAATCCTGGGAGAGAAACGTGGTGAACTTCCAGCTGCAGGGCCTGGGTGTGGAACAGGGAGTCATGGAATGCTTTGGGTGGGAGGGGACCTTAAACTCATCCCCTGCCACCCCCAGGGACTCCTTCCATGAGACCAGGCTGCATCCTTGGACACCTCCAGGGATCCAGGGGCAGCCACAGCTTCTCTGGGCACCTTCCCAGGGAGGAATTCCTTCCCAAAATCCCACCTGACCCTGCCCTCTGGCAGTTTCAAACCATTCCCTCTGCCCTTATAAAAAGTCCCTCTCCCTCCTGTCACCTTGTGCTCCTTGGGGACCATCCTGCACCTTCCAAACCTGCTGGAATTGGAGCCTTGGAGTTCAGGGAGCATCTGGGAGCTGCTCTTAGTCCCATACTGAGCTTTAGGGAGCTGGAATCTGATCCTTCAGGCTCCCTCCCAGCACAAGATATTCCATCATTCCACTGAAACCCCTTGCAGAGGGAGGAGGTTGCAGGGAGGGTTGTTTTGACAGAATAAGTATCACAGCTTTGTCACCCCCCTCCAAATTCCTTTGGTGCCCCTGTTACTTCTCTTTGGGTTCTGCAAAGTCAATTTTTTCCCCTCTTTCTCTTCTCCAGAATGTTGGATTTGGGGATTCTGTGGAATCCTGGAACCCCTAAGCTTGGAAAAGCCCTCCAAAACCCACTCCACCCATTCCCCCTTCCTTTCCAAACCCCAATTCTTTGCTGACATCCCCCTTTTTTCTCCTTTTCCCTCCTTCCAGATCTGTTACCATTGGGATGACACCTGAGACCCCCAACTGGAAAAATCTCCAATCTTTTGAAAAAAACCCGGAAGTGAGGAGTGTGCACGGATGCTGAATGTTTGGGAATGAGAGGATGAGTGAGTGAGGCTTGAAACAAACAAAAAAAAACCAACAAAACACCAACCACACCACATTGAAAATCCCGCCGTAGCCACGAGAGCAGCGCTGACCCAGCAAGGGAAGAGGCACCAGGAGGGAATGGTGGCCCAAGCAACACGAGGGAGGCTCTTCTTCCAACAGCCCAGGACTGGCTTCTCCAGGGGGGAACAGCCAGTTGGGAGGAGAGAGGGGCAAACTGGGATCAACTGTGGTGCTCTGTGAGGCTGGAGAAAGAGGTGGAGCTTTGGGTTCTCCAGCACGGGATGGAGGAGGAGGAGGGGGGTGAAGGATTTTCAGTCGAGGAGTGAGTGTGTGTGAGTGAGGCGGTATCCACATTCTCAACTTCAAGTCATTGCAGTTTATCTTTTCCCAGAAAAAAGAGAGAAAAATAATCCACATGACGAGAAGAAAAAAAAAATCCTACCAAAAAAAACTCAAAAAAAACCACAAAAAAAGGAAAAAAAAAAAAAAGAAAAAAAAATAAGGGTTGGCTGTTGCATTTCATAAACTAACCGAGGTTCAGTCCTACTGATGCAGCGTAAGAGATGTACAAAAAAAGGGTGAAAAGAGGATTAAAAAAAGTTAAAAAAACAAAAAAAAAAAGGAAAAAAAATAAATAAAAGGAAAGTCGCTCTTTAGGGCTTTTATTTTAGGGAAACACTGACGAATGTTCAGAGCTCCCGGCGGGTGACGCTTGTCCTGCTCAGCAAAGCGCCTTTCCTTCCTTAATATTGTTCAACTGTGAATGTAGAAATGGGGGAAAAACACGACTCTTGGTTAGAGGGAATAGAGAAAAATCATCAGGCGAGATTTTCAGGCTCAAAGAGCTCAAAAAATAAATACCAACCACCAGGAAGTCCAAACCACCCAGAGTGAAGTGCTCCGAATTGGCTGGGAAAGGGAAAGATCTCTCCTGACTTGTACTGTAGCAGCCCAGAACACTCACACCAAAATTGTGCCAAAGAGTTCAAAAAGAAACCAACAACAAAAAAAATAACACAACTGAAAACTTCAGGTGATATTTTGGATTGTGAACCGAGGAGAAATTCAATGTGCAAACACACAGGGCAAAAAAAAAGAGAAAACAAAAACAAAGCAACACAAAAATCGGATAAAATGCCATTTGGAAACTGCTCGGCCTTTTGTGCTCTTTATTTGATCAGGTTTAATGTGGTTTTTGGTCTCTTGCTGCACTTCAAAAAACACAGTAAAAAAAAAAACAGGAAAAAAAAGAAATTTATATAAAATATATATATACTGAGTTGAGCTGACACGAGGCGGCACTTGTAAAAGGTTCTATTTTTCCACTGCAGTTGAAGATGAATAAAATGGTGTCAAACATTCCCCAATATTTTCCTTTTTTTTTTTTTTTTTTTCTTTTTTAGTTTTTGATTATTCCCATTTGACATTCTTGGTCTTTCCAGTCCCGGGGGAACCCAGGAATAACGAGTATTTTTATTTTTTTCCACTAGAGTAGTGATTGAGTCCGAGGGCGACTCCGCACGGATTTGGCTGCTTTGCTGCTTCCTCCCCCCCCGTCTTGTTTTCCCAGGAAGGAGCAGAGTTTGCCCCCTAAAGGAGGGGGGAAAAGTGGCTGGTGGAGGGACCCCCCCTTAGCCCGGAGCCAGCAATAAGCCAAGGAGCAGCACGGAGCAGGTGCAGGGGCTGCAGGGGGGATGGAGGGGCCCTTTGGGGGGGCCTCGGGAATGCTCTGGGAATGCTGCCCTGGGAGGGGGAGCAGGAAAAGCTGCACAGGGGGTTGATTGGGGGGGGAGTTTGGCCTTTGCTTTTTGGATTTTTTTGGATTTTTTTCCTTTTAATTTTTTAGATTTTTTTCAATTTTTCTTTGAATTTTTTTCCTTTTTTTTTACTATATTCTTTATTCTTCTTTATTTTTATTCTTTATTCTTTATTTTTCTTTATTCTTCATTCTTTATTCTTCTTTATTCCTTATTCTTCTTTACTCCTTATTCTTTATTCTTATTTCTTATTCTTTATTCCTTATTCTCTATTCTTCTTTATTTCTTATTCTTTATTCTTCATTCTTTTTCATTCGTCATTCTTCTTCATTGTCTTCATTCTTCATCCATTATTATTATTTATTCTTATTTTCTTCTTTATTCTTTTTCCTTATTCTTCTTTATTCTTTACTCTTCTTTTTATTCTATGTTCTGTTTTTTCTTTCTTCTCCCTTTTATCTTCCCTTTCTCCTTTCCACTTTCCCTCTTGATTTTCCCCTTCTTTACTCTCTAATCTTCATTTTTTGCCCTTCTTTGCTCTCCTTAATCTTCATTTTTCCCCCTTTTTACTCTCTTTAATCTTCATTTTTTTTCCCATTTTTTCGATTTTTTTTTCCTTTTCAATTTTTCACTTTTTTCCCCCATTTTTTTTTT
>WBMV01007507.1:17270-27361 GCA_013396655.1 Campylorhamphus procurvoides | reverse complement strand
GGGGCGGCCCGGGCGCGTGGGGGGGGAGGGGCTGGCGGCCGCCCGGTGCCCACGTGGTGTGTTTCGGTGCCTCCGGAGCGGAAGAAACGGCGGCGGGGCCGGGGCTGCGGCGGGGACCGGTGGCGGGAGCGGCACCGGGAGCGGGACCCAGCGGGGCGGGGACGGAGCCGCATCCCAGCGGGCGCCGCCGCAGCGCAGCATCAGCGCCGGTGAGTGCGGGGCCTGGGCCGGGGAGACACCCGGAGGGACCCGGGGGGGGGGACCGGGCTGCCCCCGCCCCACCGGGCCTCTCTCCTCCCGCCACATCGCGACCCCATCCCCGTCTCCATCCCCGTCTGCCCCCGCCGCCTTCGCCCGCGGGTCCATCCGTGGCTTCCTCCTCATGCCCAGCTCCATTCTTACCATCCTCCTCATGCCCTGCTCCATCCCCATCCCCATCCCTGGCTCCGTTCTCATCATTATCCCCATCCCCATCCCTGGCTCCGTTCTCATTATCCTCATCCCTGGCTCCGTTCTCATCATTATCCCCATCCCCGGCTAAATCCTCATCCTTATCCCCATGCGCGGTTCCGTGCCCATCTCCATCCCTTGCTCCATCCCGCTTCCATCCCCATTCCCAGCTCCATCCTCAGCCCCATCCTGGCTCCATCCTCATCCTCAGCCCCATCCCGGCTCCGCCCCGGACCCCTCCTGCGTTTCCGTCCCCGTCCCCCGCCCGGCGACCCCCGGCTCGGTGCGGTACCGGGCTGGGTGCGGGGGGGCCGGGTGGCTCCGGCCCGGGCCGGGGGCGCTCGGGGCGGCTTTACTGGAGGCGTCGGGGCCGCCGCAGGCCGGACCCCCCTCGCGTCCCTCGTTGCGACCCCCGCCCGGGCTCACCCGCGCACTGACCCCCTTTCCGCGCCGGTTTCACGCCGATTTCACACCGATTTCACACCGATTTCACGCCGCTGCCCTTGCTCGTGGCCATGGCCGTGGCATCGCCCCCCACCAGCCCCCTCCCCTCAGCTCCAAAAACTGGGAAAGTGCCCAGACCGTCCCAGTAGTGAGGAGGGGGCTTGTCCCCACCGCAGCCCCCCGAGGCTCGGGGCAGGGGAGATGCGTGGCCGAGGGGGCTGCTCTGGGTTTGGTCCCACCAAGCGCATTCTCCCGACCCCCAGAGGGCCGTCTGGGGGGGCCGGACAGTGGCGTGGGGTCTGTCCCCAACACCAGCTGGGTGCCAGCGGCCCTGCAGGACCCACTGCCTGGCACATCCCATTCCCATCCCTATTCCCACGGGAATGCTGGAGCTCTGAGCTGCCGCCGGCCGTCCCAGTCCCGGGGAGCTGCAACCCCATTTTCGCTCTTTTCCAAGGCATTTGCAGGCCTCGAGGAGGGGCCGAGCACGGGGGACGTGGAGGGACCACGGAGGGAGCATCCCTGGCCGCTGACCCTGGAACCCGATGAGAACGTCACCACCTCCCACTGATCCTCTCGTGGACAATCTCCGGAGCTCCTGCCCGCCGTGGCTCCCTGGCCACACCTGAGACCCGTGTGCCCACCCTGCCCACACCTGAGACACGCGTGCCCACCCTGCCCACACCTGAGACACGTGTGCCCGCGCCGCAGCCCTGCCCAGCCCGCGCCGCTTCGCCCCACACCTGGGGCCCTCTGCCAGGCAGGTGGCACAGCGGGTTGTGGAGGGGGAAACCCAGGCACAGGATTTTGGGGAGCAGCAGGGCCGGGCCAGGAGGCTCTGGGGTGGGTCAGGGATGCAAAGCTGTCCCCAGGCCCTGTGTGTCGGGAACAGAGAGGGTCCTGCCCCCACGGTGCCCCCAGAACCCACAGGAAGGGCCTGGGCAGGGGGCTGGGAACCTGCTATCCCTATAACCAGGACTTCGGGGGTCTTGTTTTGAGGGGTCCACAGAGTCTGGGGAGTCTCCTCTTGGCTTATGGGGGTGCCTCAGTTTCCCCTCTGTCACCGCCCTGGGGGGAGGATTTAAGACCCTCACAGGGGGGACACAGGAGGGGTCAGAGAGTGGATTTAAGACTCTCTCAGGGAGGAACGGGGAGGGGTTGGGGGGTGGATTTAAGACCCTCGCAGGGAGAACGGAGGAGGGGTTGCAGTGCGGGGGGGTTTATCCATGTTTCATGCTCCGTGTCCCAGCGGAGGCTGCGACAGCCCCCGAGTGCCCATGGGAGCCCCCAGACTGGGAGTGCCAGCGGGGCTGGAGGTGCCAGCAGGGCTGGGCTGTCCCCAAGCTCCACCAGTGGCTCGGGGGGGGCTGTGCTGTCCCCTCCCGTGCCCCTGCAGATCTCTCCTCCCTCTCCCGGCTTTGTGCTATGAATTATTTGTGCGGCGGTGGCTCCCAGATGTCTGCCGAGCCGGCGAGGCTGTGCCTGCCCGGCGGCCACCCCGGGGTCCCTTGGTGGGACAGTGGACAGTGCCACAGCACCGCGCGCAGGTGCCAGGGCTCAGCACCCCAGGCACTGCCACCTCGCCAGCTGGAGACGCTGCTCCCACCGGGACGGCCGTGCCAAACATCCCGGGAGCCACCGGAGGCAGTGGATTTGGGATGCTTAGCCACCCAAACCCCTTGTCCGGGGAGGGGAACCAGCGCTGCGGGCTGGGCAGGATGGGATCCCCCGGGCCGGTGCGGGGCCGGTGCGGGGAGGCAGGTGGCTCCCGGGGGGCGAGCGGCAGCGCCGGTATATAGGGCACGGTGCAGGCTGTGCCGGCGAGGAGGCGTGGGAGGCCGGGAAGCAGCTCGCGTGCGGCACAGGGCGGGAGGCAGAGGCACCGGACGCTATTTCTGGTGCTGGTTCCCCCGGGGGGATGTGGGGAAAGTCACCGTGTCCCCTCCCCGGGGTGCTCTGCTAGGGAGGGTCTCTGCTCCCACCCTCAGGACCCCTGTCCCTCCTTTCCCAGGTGGGGACAGAGGTGACCGCATGGCTGGTGTCCCCCTGCCAGCTGTGGGGTCGCAGCTGGTGGCACCCCCTGGGACGGTCCCTCCTCCATCACCCGTTGCCACTGGGACACGCCGAGCTCCCACAGACCCTGCTCTGCCCCAGGACCCACTTGGGCTCATCCATGGCTCCCCCTGCCCCACCCGTGTCCCCACAGCCCAGCCTGCCCCGGGAGTGCCACTGGCCGGGTCCATCCCTGCCCTGGGATCACCGGGGTCTGTCTGTCCGTCCGGTGTGTCCCCAGGCAGGACATGGACTCCATGTTCGAGGACGACATAAGCATCCTGACCCAGGAGGCGCTGGGGCCGGACGAGGACTGGCTGGACAGCCCCAACACCGACCTGTCGGGCGAGATGTGCTCGGCCTCCCACTTCGCCCTCATCACCGCCTACGACGACATCAAGAACCGGCTGACGGGGCTGGAGAGGGAGAACTCCACGCTCAAGCGCCGCCTCAAGATGTACGAGGTCAAGGTGAGGGGTCAGGAGGGGCTGAGGGGGTGTGTGGGGCTGGGGAGCCCCTCTGACCCCCTGCCCCACGGCCGCAGTACCCCCTGATCGGTGAATTTGGGGAGGAGCACATCTTCTCCCTCTACGAGGCCAAGGAGACGTCGCTGCTCAAGAGTGAGAAGGCGTCGCTGCAGCAGCAGCTCAACCAGTTCCAGCATGAGGTGAGTGGGGACAGCAGGGACAGCGGGGACAGAGGGCGTGGAGGGTCCCCAAGCCGCCCACTAACCCCCACCTGCTTCCCTGGCAGCTGCAGAAGAGCAAGGAGCGGGAGGAGCAGCTGGAGGAGATGATCCAGGCGTACGAGAAGCTGTGTGTGGAGAAGGCTGACCTGGAGACTGAGCTGGGAGAGATGGTGGGTGACAGCCACCAGTGTCTGGGGACATCGGGGTCCCCTCTCCCTCTGCAGCTGGGCCGAGGACATCTCCACCCCAGGGGTCGCAGGGCTCGGGGGCCGTGGCTGTCCTGCCCTGTTTGGGCCATGCTGGGGGTTGTAGTGATGCACATGGCTCAGATTTATCCATCTTCCCACTCCTGCCCTGCCCAAGGGATGCTCCTGGCTCCAGCACGGTGCCTGTCCCTGTCCTGCTGGGCATCCCTGGCTCCCCTTTGCCATCCAGAGGATGCTCTGCCAACTGGGGGGGCCTCTCCTGCCGTGCCACCCTCACCTGGGCTGGCCGAACGCTGGGACAGGTCCCCCACCAGCACCGCAGGGACCCCAAAAGTTGTGTCTGGGGCAGGATGAGCCCCAGGGAGGGGGTTCAGCACCAGGGAGGGGGTTCAGCTCCCTCAGGGCTCAGCCCTCCCTCTTGCCCGGGCAGAGGGCACTGGTGGAGACTCACCTGAGCCGCATCCGGAGCCTGGAGCAGCAGCTGCGGCAGCGCGACGGCAGCACCTTCCCCGGGCTGAGCACCCCGATGCCGGGCCAGGAGGTGCCTTTCATCACCCTGCACCCCAACCCCAGCCTGAGCCACGGTGAGCCGCCCCCTCCCCGCCCCGTGGGACCCCCCGAGTCCCCCCGGCGGTGGCGGGGGCTGAGCCGTGCGGTGCCCGCAGTGCTGGAGCGCGCCGGGGGCTGGCAGAGCCGGGGGCTGGAGGCGCAGGGGCGGCTGGAGGCAGAGCTGGAGGCGGCACGGCAGGAGAACCAGCGCGCCCAGCACCGCGAGGAGCACCTCAAGGCCGAGTGCGAGCGGCTGCAGGCGGAGCTGAAGCACCTGCAGGACAGCCGGGAGCAGGTACGGGGCAGGTGGGGCCACCCCGTGTCCCCCAGGGGTCTGGGAGGTGGTGGCGTGTCTACTGTCTCTGGGGGCAAGGACGGGACAGGGTCTGGCCACACAGGAGCCCCCTGTCCCTGGTGGGTGGGGGTCTGGGTGTTGATGGGGTGTCTCCTCTCCCTGGAGCAGGGTCTTGTCACTTGGGACCACCCTTGTCCCCGTGGGAGGGGGTCCGGGTGCTGAGGGGGTCTTTGCTGTCCCCAGAGCAGGTACAGGGCAGGGTCAGGTCACTTGGGACCACCCTTCTCCAAGTGGGTGCGGGTCCAGGTGCTGAGGGGGTCTTTGCTGACCCCAGAGCAGCCACAGGGCAGGGTCTGGCCGGGTGGGACCCCCCATTCCTGATGGGTGGGGGTCTGGGTGCTGACGGGGTGTCTGCTCTCCGCAGGAGCAGTCGGAGAGGGACATGGCCTGGGTGAAGAAGGTGGGCGACGACCAGTAAGTGCTGGGAGGGGACTGGGCTGAGGGTTGGGCTGTGGTGGGGGGTCCCTTAGAAGGGTGGGGGCACATGGCACTGTCTGTGGGGCACCACTGGGCATCACACCCAGGGTGTTCACACCCTTGGCAGGGGCAGGACCCGCCTGGGGGACCTGCAGCAGGTGGGATCCTGCACCCCCGCATCCACTGCTGTGCCCGGTGCCAGGCGGTGTGTGCGGTGCCCGGTGCCGCCTCGGCGCTGCCTCCAGAGGGCACTGACGGCCCGTGCGGCACCGAGGATCGCCGAGCAGCACCGATCCCTGCCTTTCCTGGGCACCCATCCCTGCCTTTCCTGGGCACCGACCCACGCCGTCCCTATGGCACCCATTCCTGCCAACCATATGGCACTAAACGATGCCAGTCACAGGGCACCAAACTGTGCCAACTGCATGGCACTGGGCATCACTGTATGGCACCAATCCATGGCACCAAGCCATGCCATTCCTATGGCACCAATCCATGGCACCAATCCATGCCACTCCTATGGCACCAAGCCATGCCACCCCTGTGGCACCAAGCCGTGCCATCCCTATGGCACCAAGCCATGCCAACCATATTCCAGCCCTGCTGTCCCAGCAGCATGCCCAGGCTGCTTGGAGCTGGGCATGCTTCCCCGGGTCCACCTCTGTGCCAAACCCCACCAGGGTGTTCCTTCTTGCTGTGGGTCTGGAGCCAACACTGTGCCAGTGCTGGTGCCAGTGCTGGGTGTGGGTCCCTCCTTGTGCCTCTTCCCAGTGTCCCCCTCACTGCACCTCGAGCTCTGGGGGCTTCCCGGGCCTCCCAGGTGCTGTGTGGTTCTTAGCACTTCAGATTTGGGGGTTTGGGCCAAGACACCCCAAATCTGGGAAGAGTTGGAGGGAGATGGGGCCATGACCAGACCCTTTAAGTCGCCCTGGGGCTGACGGTGGCATCACGGTGGGCACAGCAATGTCTTGCCCTAAAATCCTCCTCCTGTAGTCGGTTTGATTCAGCAGCAGCCTCCATTCCCTGTCCCCACCCCGGGATGTGGCAGTGGGACTTCGCACCCCTGTGTCCCCCCCACACTGTGACACCAGGAGGGATGTGCCAGGCTGGCACTGCGGCCCCCCCGGGCACCGGGGCTGGCAGCCTGTGCCGAGTTGTGGATGGATAAAAGGTGACACGGGGGGCTGGGAAGGTGCTGAGGTGTTGGGGAGAGTTCCCCCTCCTTTTCCAGAGGTGTTGGACGCTTTTGCTGTTTCTTGTCTTCCTGGCATAAATCAGTTTGTGAGGATCCATCCACACTGGCATCCCTGGGAGCTGCCCATCGCTCTGCTGCACATCCCAGGGGTGGGAGGGTCCCCTCCATATCCCTTTCCATCTTCCTCACCTTAATTCACTTTATTTCCACAAAGTTCGGTCTCCTGTATCAGCTCACCCCTCTCTATTATCCCCTCTCCTCTCCCTGTCCCCTTTCCCACAATATCCAGCCCCTCTCGAGAAAATAAAACTCCCAATCCCACTTTATTTTTAAGCCCAAATCCCCCAGGCTGGGAAGGGGAAACTGAGGCAGGGCTGGTTCCACACCCGTGCCCGAGGGCACCTTCCCCCCTCCCCGGGCACAACCTTTCCCTCCGCGCTCTGTTCTTGTCAATTCAGCTCTTTTTTGTCACCTGCTCCTCTCCGCCAGCGTTTTGGTGTGAAAAGCGTCTTATCTGCGTTTTCCATCTCCGCGTGATTTGCTGGTGCTCTGCCCCAGCGGCTGCGGGGCCCGGTTTTCCTTCTTTTTGGTTTCTTTTCTTAGTTTTGGCAGGGCCACGGGGACTCTGGGGAGGTGATGTGGGGACCCGGCTGGGGAAAAATCTGTTCCTTTCCATTTTCTTTTCTTTTTCTCTCTTTTTCTCTGTCTTATTTTTCTTTCTTTTATTTTTCTTCTTTTTCTCTGTATCTTCTTTTCCTTCTTTCCCTCTTTTCCCTTCTATTTCCCTACATATTCTTTTCATTCTTCTCCTTTTCCTTCTTTTCCTCTCTACATTCTTCATCTTCTCTTTTCTTTCCTCTTCTTTTTATTCCTTTCCTCTATACATTCTCATTTCCCTTCTTTTTTCTCTCTATATTTTTTCCTTGTTTTCTTGCTTTCCCTTCCACACCCTTATTTTCCTTCTTTTGCTTTCCCCTCCTATACGAAGCCCTTTCCTTCCTTTTTCCCTTTCCCCCTCCTTTCCCTCCCTCTCATTCTTTTTCTCCCCATATTCTCCCTTCCCTGCTTTCCCCTCCGAGCCGCCGGGGGGATGCTGGGGCAGGACCAGCCCTGTCAGCCGCTGTCACAGCGGCGGCTCCGGCTTGCCCGCGGTGTCACAACCGCTCAGCGGAGCCTCGGAGGACGCGCCGAGCCGCGGGGCTCTGCCAGGCGGCTTCTCCCTTCGCATCCCCGCGGAGAACCCGGCCTTGGAAAGCGACACCAACTCGGGGCAGAGTTTGATGACTTTGGCACAGAGCTCCGCGGCGGGGGGAGGCGGGGAGGGCACAGCTCGCGGTTGCTCCCTTTTTGAGTTGAAAACCTGAATTTAGGGTGGTTTGGGGTGGGTTTTGGGGGCGTCCCAATGGAAGGGCTCCCCTGTCTGTGGGGTCTGCGGGGCTGTTTCACCCTCAGAGCCACCTTGTCCCCGCCGCAGGGTGAACCTGGCGCTGGCCTACACGGAGCTGACGGAGGAGCTGTGCCGCCTGCGGAACCTCAGCTCCCTGCAGAGCCAGATCCTGCGGGCCCTGCTGCAGGAGAAGGGTCTCAACGGCGGTAAGGGGGGCCCGGGGGGCTGCACCCCACTGCCACGCAGGGTGGGGGGCACAGGCACCGGGAGAACGGGCTGGCTGCCCTTGTACTCCTGCCGGTGCTGAGCTAATGTGAGTGTCGGTCACTGAGAGCATCCTGCCCCGGGAGCATCCTGGGATCATCCCACCCCAGGAGCACCCATATCTGGGAGCATCCCACCCCAGGAGCACCCATATCTTGGAGCATCCCTGCCTGGGATCATCACACCCTAAAGGCATCCATCCCTCTGAGCATCCATTCTTGGTTGCATCCCACCCCAAGGGCATCCACTCCTGGCATCATCCCACCCCAGAACCATCCCCTGGTTTGTGGCCCCCACAGCCACATCCCTCCTCTATCCGGGATGCCCAGGGATATTTTCCTCACCGCCGAGCTAATGGGAACTTTCTCCTTTTCCAGGCCAGCGCCACTCCCCGCTGTCCCAGTGCCACTCCCCGCTGTCCCAGTGCCACTCCCCGCTGTCCCAGTGCCACTCCCCAGCCCAGCAGCGCCGCTCGCCCGCCCCTCAGTGCCCCTCTCCTGCCCCCCCGGGACGCTCCCAATGCCAATCCCCCGCCCTCCAACGCCGCTCGCCGGGACCCCCCAGCCAGTCCCCGGCCCAGCAGCGCCGCTCGCCAGCCCCCGGCCCCTGCCAGTCCCCTGCCCAGCAGCGCCGGTCCCCGGTGCCCCCTTCCAGCCAGTCCCCAGCCCAGCAGCGCCGGTCACCAGCGCCACCACCGTGCCCATCCCCGACCTCCGCATCCCCGCACCGGCTGCCCGGCGAGAGGATGGAGCTGGGCTACGCCAAACCCTCCAGCCGCCACATCAAAGCCGGCTTCCAGGGTCGCCGCAGCTACTCCGAGGTGACCAACGTGGCCCTGTACCAGCAGAGCCGCTCGCTCTGGCTCCAGCCCGAAGCCTCCACGCTCCCCAAACACCGGCCCTACGGCGAGGTGTATTTGGGGGGCGCCGGGGCCCCCCTGAGCGCCCACGAGCCCTTCGAGGAGCATGTGCGCTTCGAGAAGCAGTCGTCGGACGAGGAGGAGTGGGCTCTGCCCAGTCCTCCCAGCCCCGAGGCCGGGGCCATCCGCTGCGCCTCCTTCTGCGCCGGTTTCCCCGTGCCCGACGGCGACTCCGTGCACCGGACGGCCGCTGCCTATGCCCGGGCAGAACACGCTCAGTCCTGGCCCTCCATCAACGTGAGTGGGACCCCCACGCCCCCCACGGCGGGTTGGTGTGGTGGGTTGGAGGGTGGGAAGCTCGGTACGGGCAGGGTTTAGTGCCGAGGATTCCCGATTTTTTAAGGTGACTTAATCCAAGTAGCGGGAGGATTCCAAGGAGGAGATGGGGGAATGTGGACACTCTGGGGGTCTCAGCCAAACCCTGTGTCCCCACAACTGGAGACCCCTCCCCAGTGGAGACCCCTCCCCACTCTGGAGGGTGTTGTGGTGGGTTGGAGGGCAGGAAGCATCAACCCATCCCACAGACAAGTTTTAGTGCCTCATTTCTAAGGCAACTTGCTCCAGGCAGCGGGAGGATTCCAGGAAGGAGATGGGGGGATGTGGACACCCTGGGGGTCTCAGCCCCACCCTGTGTCCCCACAGCTGCTGATGCAGACCCCTCCCCACCCCGGGGCTGGTGTTGTGGTGGGTTGGGAGGTGAGAAGCATCAAAGGAACCTTCCCCCATCACACAGTCAGGTTTTAGTGCCTCGGATTTCCCCGTTTCTGACCCAGTTTGCTCCCAAGCGGTGGGAATGTCCCAGGGAGGAGATGGGGGGGTTGTGGCCACCTCGGGGGTCTCAGCACCACCCTGTGCCCCCGCAGCTGCTGCTGGAGACGGTGGACTCGGATGTGCGGAGCTGCCCTCTGTGCCAGCTGGCCTTCCCCATCGGGTACCCGGACGATGCCCTGGTGAAACACATCGACTCCCACCTGGAGAACAGCAAGATCTGAGCCTTCCCCCACCATTCCCGACCTTTGGATGCTGCATGAGAACACACCAGGAGCGCCACGGCTCCCGAAATACCTCCAAGTCTTCAGTAGCTACAGAAAGACTGAGTGCCGCCCACCCCGGAGCCCCCCCGAGCCCCCCAGCCCCCTGTGATTGGGGTCTTCCATCCCCGCCT
>WBMV01007505.1:229749-271884 GCA_013396655.1 Campylorhamphus procurvoides | reverse complement strand
AGGGAAGAGCATGAAGGCACTCCCTCAGGCAAGGCTCTTCAGGGTTTATCCTTATCTGTGCTAGTCCCTACAGAATATTTCTGAGGGGAGAGACATGCACTGCTTTATGCTTTCAGAGACTTGAACCTGCAGTCAGACACTGGCTTCAGTTCTGCTCCCAGAAAACTCCCACTGAAGTGTGCCTTTCTGCTGCATTTTACCTTAGGGGCAACAAAGTACTGACTGGGCTGGCAGCCTCTCCCTAAGGTTCATTTTCATTCACAGATGCATGAATGATTCCAAAATGTTAGCATTTATACTCAAGAAAGCTAAGAAAGAACCCCAAACAACCCACACAATGAAACCACGTGCACTGAAACCCCCCTGCCACTTCACCACCAAAGCAGACTCCGAAAACCAGAATATTTTTTGAAGGGAGTATCTATTAATTACGGAGTTGGCAGCCCAAAATTATCAGTTTAACTGGCTGATGAAGGTTTCAGATTACAGAAAATTCCTCTCCCTACACGAGTGAGGATTCTCACAGCAACATTAATCCTTTCCAGAGTTTAATTTCTCTCCCCTGTTCACTTTAACACGATTCCAGTAAGATTTGGTTGGTTTGAGATGTTGCTTGCCCTCCATTTCCTGGGCACAAAATGCAGCCTACAGGTGGGTTCCTGGGTTGTCAGCTTCCCCATTTGGCACCCAGATGTATCCCAGATCTTGGGGCAATGAAGGAAGCACAATCTTAGACTCTCAGCCTGTTGAAGTCTCTCTCCCTTCCTAAAGCTTTACACAAGCAGAGCTCTGTAGAGGCACAGAGGCCACTGTGGTAGCTAAGGAATACTCTCCAACACTCTGGAATATGCTGCTGACTTTGTAGGGCCAGAAGGGAAAAATAATGAATTGGAAAAGGCAGCAGGACAGGAAAGAGGAGACAGTGAGGCAAGAACCAAAACAGAGCATTCTTGTTTAATCCTTGGAAATCACCATAATCACAAACCATGTTTGCAATATGATTTCACCCTTTTCTACTGCTACTGACTTCCAGAACACACAGAGCAAATTTTACTCACACTAGCCATGTCTCAGCTATGAACCTACATCATTATAATGTTAATAACCTAGATAATTATGTTAATAACCATTCTTTTCTAGAAGACCTTCACCGAAGTCGCTGTAACCAAAATACAGCATGCCTTGCCTTCCTAACAAATTCAACAGCCTCAGCTTCCTGAAGTGCAGTGGAATGCACCCCTTCCACCTTAACCTGACCCTGCAAACCCCTGGTAACCCAGCTGTGAGCACCAGGGTGGCCCAGACCTCCAGGGCCCTTCCTACCACAATGACTTTATCATTCTGTGTCACAGAGAGCAAAACCCAGTAAGAACTGGCAGCCAAACAGAGCATGGGCTCAGGCTGACACATCAGAGCACCCAGATTACTGAGATACACCTCTTCTGCATCAGCAAGGCCTTTTACAGATCTGCCATGGAATTGTTCAGAACATCTGCACTGCCAGCCTTAACTCAGACTTCTTCTTTCAGCTACTTATCTTATACATAATAATAACTTTTCACTTAAGCTACTGGATAGTGGAAAATTATTTGCCTTAGAAAATCCTGTCCCATTTTTCCTTAGTATGTGGCTGCCAGTTCAAAAAATACACAGGATCACCATTTTCTTTACACTCAGTCTGGGCCTATTCTCTTAATTTCCACTGTGATGCACAACCAGAGCATTCATTATTTTCCTGAGAACACTCCCTCTCAAAAAATACAGGAGACACCTTCCCTTTCACTCTCCTCTATAAACCTCAGGTAAGAATTCTGGGAAGCTTCTTTTTTGCAGCAGCAGCACTGCAAAGGGGAGAGCCTTTTCTTGGCACTGTGTCCATTTGTGTCTTCATTCCCATTAGCTTTTCAGCAGTCTGCTAGAACTGTCTGCAGGAGAGTTCTTAACTGAAGGACAGGATCCTCCTTCAGCACAGGAGCAGAAACCTGTGCCACATGAAAAATGCCCCCCAAGCTTCTGCTTGGTATTTTGTTTGTGCCACCTGCCCATTTTGAAGGCAGAGTTGCCTAAACACCCGATTAATATAATAGCAGATAGAAGCTTCTAAAACAAACAAACAAAACTCCAAAGCAAAACCTCAAACAAAAACGCCACAAAAAGAAAAAGAAACAAACAAAAAGTTGTATTGTCACTGCTATGGAAGTTGAGATTCAATTTTCCATATCGTTTGCTCTGCCAAAAGAGAAGTGAACTCTGCATTTTTATTGCCTCAGGTGAAATATGAGCTGGCCCTACACAGGGAATAAATAAATTTGTTTTCTGCCCTTCGATGGCTGTGAAATGGAAAATTTATTGTTGCTTTCTAAATTCTGCATTCAAAATCCAAATCTAGCTAAAATATGACCTAACTTCATGAAAATATCTCTTAAAAACTCAGAATGGCCCTGATAAATCATAAATCTTTGAGGCTAAAATGGCAAAAGCAATGCTTTCAGAGTAACAGATTATCTAAAGGAATTAGTTTATGGCAGGAATTACACAGAGTTATCTCATTGGAAATGCAAGTCTTTCGAACAGAGAAATAACTAGCCAGATTACAGGGAAATAGTTCATGGCATGTATCAACAATCAATGCCTAGCTGATATCCCAGTTCATCATTTCAGGGCAGATGCCATGGAATGAAGAGCTGGCATCTTCCCAGTGTGGACCAAAGGGCATCAAAAGAAACTGCAATTATTAGGGAACTCTCAATGTCTGCTCTTGCATCAGCTGGGACATCTGGTCAATTTGTCACCTTCCAAAGATGTCCTTTCCTCAGGTGGGGGGAGAAAGGGGGAATTAATAAATGTGAAAACGTATCACTCATTTCCTTTTGCTAGACTGGTCAGGTACCACCGGGAGACTTCTTGCACTACCTGTCTTACAGTGTGCTCAACAAAGCACACCCTATCATGTCAAGCAGTGGCTATTTCATTTATATCTATAAAACATTGTCAAAAATAATAGCCATCTGCCAGTCTTAGATAATTGTTCAGGGGAAAACACTGACTTTATGACAATATTCTCTTGTAGGAGCTGTATATGTGCTACAGCAAGCATCTGACGAACACAATGATCCTGTTTGACACAACAGCCCACCCACAGACAGGGCAGTGTTAACAGACAGAAAACATTCCATTGACTACACACAATTTGGGGTATGAAACTCCAAAGTCTCCCTACAAAAACTTCTAAGCTGTGATAAATTTGTGAATTTTCCTGGTGGATATTCATCTGCAAGTTGTGTTGTTTGCTGTTGGAAAGTTAGCTCTCACTTGCAGAGAGAAAAGCTGCTTTTTTGCCAGGTCAGGATTTCCACTGGAGTCTAAGCTGGTATAGTTTTCATTTCCTGGGGAAGGTGGGTGTTGCTGTTCTGTTTTCAACTTTTTGGGGGTTTGGAGGAGCTAAAGTTTGGGGGATTGTTTGTTTCAAGTTTTTTCACACTACCATGAATCAGATTTGTGGGGCCCAATAGGAAGTACCTGCTAACTTTAGGGACAAGAGGAGTCTGGACACGTGATTTTGTGCACCCCCAATTTCAATCAGGCACTGTCTTTTATTTCCCACTTTTTCCCCTCTCATGACATGCTAAGCAAGCAGCTTTTGCTCCTCCTGTGCACACATGCCAGTCTGTTTCCTCAAGCTCCATTTTAAAGAACACATGGGTTTGCCATGGCACACAAAGCCAGCCTGGGTGGCCAACTGCCAGCAGTAAAAGCACACTCAGGAGGTTCAGAACTGCAACACACCCTGAGCCTGCTCTCCCACATGAAGGATTTGTGCCTTGTCCTTGAAACAGAGTCTGGTGTTCTGTTCCACAGTGGCACTGTCACCTTGGGCTCAAACCCTTCCCTTACCCTTGGGTTGTGCTCATTTTCACACCAGTTTTGATATACTGGTGCATGTTTCCAGGAGGCCTCATTACAGCAAGCAGATCAATTGCTGCAAAGCTGCGCAAACCCATTAAAAGTTGCTGCCACAGCTGCAGCTGGGAGGACATTAGCATCCAGTTTGTTAAGGAATAAACACAAAAAATTAATGCCAATCTGCATCAAACCCACACATCTCAGACCCTGCTCCAGGGGCTGCCAAATCTCAGCTCAGCCAGATCACACAGAGTGAGTTCCAAGCACATCAGCCCTCAAAACTCCTCAATAGGATGCCAGTAGTTTTGCAAAGCTTGTCATGAGAAAAATCTCACTGCTAGTTAGGTCTCAGCAGCAATGCACTGCTCAGTCAGGAGTGAGCAAGAATTCCACCTGAAATTTCAGTTTCTGAATGGAAACTTTAAATCAGGAAACTGAATGAAGTGCTGAACCCTTAGTTGTGATGTGTAGCATGCATCAGGTTCGATTAACCTTGATAACAGGGTAGGTACAATTGATTACCACAGTGGTAATGTCTGAGGTATGTGGTGGGAACTGGTGCAAACAGAAACCTGCACACAGTAGTTCTGCTGGGCAATGGTATAACCTTTTAAATAAAAGAGACTGGAATATGCCATGACTCAGAAGAGTCCCAATAGCTCTGTAGAGCAGAAAGGCACATCCCACAGACTGAAGGCAGCAGCAAAGAGCGAGAGAAGCAGTTCATTTGGTGACTGTAGACTGGATTCCAAAAGGCTTTCAGCTGCTCTCCCTGGACAACTCTGAGATGGCATGGGATAAGGTGACAGCTTTACCAGTGTCATCTCTTACAAAGCAGAAAACAAGGAGCAGAAATGAGCAGACAGTTTCCCCAACTACATAAGCCAGTGTTTCCACAGGGATTGGCTCTGAAAGAGTGCAGTGCAATAGTTTCAGAAATAATATTGAAAGGGAGTAGAGAAGTAACAAAGGAGGTATTTTTTTGGTCTTTTCTCATTTCAGGTACTCAAAGTTGACAACAAAGAACTGAAGGTGGTATCACAGTACCAACTGCTCCATCAATAAAGCAGGCCAGTTCAGCATCAATAAACTCAAATAAACGTGTGTATAGTGAAAAAAACAGCCTCAAGTCTACAATACCATACTGAGCTATAAGTTAGTTACTATTGCTAAGCAGAGAGATTTCTGAAGTTAATGAAGAAAATACTAGAAGCACAGCAGATCAACAGTAATTAAAAGGCAAATAATGCTGGGATTTCCCAGGGAAGACCTGAGAGCAAAGAAACACCTGAGATACTGCGTGTAGTTCTTGTCCTTACTCCCATCTAAAAATGACCATTTTAGTGAGCAGCAGGACTAAACCCCCTACTTCTTCACAAGGTACATCTCTGAATGGTTGGAATAATGGCTATTATAAAGGTATGGAGGTTTAATAGAAAGAGGAGGGAAAAGCAGAGGACATTCCCAGCAAGGGCAGAACTGTCTGATGTTTTAGACAGAACTGCCGGGTGTGCCATTAACCTGCAAAAGCTACTCCAGCAGAAGCAGGCTTTGCATGCTCAGGGACACACCCCCAGCCTTTAGACTTGATCAGGACAGGGAAACATCCAAAGCAGTTTTGTTACAACCCAGGTGAGGACCATGAAGAAGGAGCCTGACCACTTTAATTTCAGTGCATTCACATTTACCCTGAAGCACAGTGCAGTCAGGCCGAACAAACTCGATATAAAAGGCACAGAACCCTACGGTGTAATTCACCCTCCTGTGTGACCACCGTGTCACCCTCATGGGGCACACATCTCCACTCAGATTCCTGTGGTTATTCTCTTACCAAAGCATGACATGTGTTTTGCTATTGCAGGTGCCAAAGAGGCAGCACAGAAACATCCTCTTGAATCTTAAGTCTCTGAATAACATCTTGGCTTCTCCCCCGATCTCCACAGCTATGCTAAGGGTGAATCTGTAATTGGCAATTTCTGTGATGCATTCATCTGTAAACATGCTACATGGACTGGAAAAGTGGTAATAAACTGAATCAGAACTTTAAACCATTGATGGAAAGCAAATTATATCAGCAGAGATAAGCAGGACAGAAATCTGAATCACTCCCTTACTCGTTGCTCAAGTATTTACAGTATATTCTGCAGTTTGCTTTGAGTGACTCCAACTGCCCAGATTGCCACCTGAATGACTGCAACTGTCCAAGGTGCCTTGAAACATGAGCCTGAGCAAAGTCTGAAATTTAATGCTATCAATACTTCCATGCTAGGCCTGGCCTTATGATGCACTGAATGCTATTCATCAATTGGTGGGTTTTTAACATAATGAAAGATGTAGTAACATTACAAGTTAAAAGAAGGGTGATCTCAGCTCTCCAAACAAGCACTAGGGAGGACCTTGGATCTCTCAATCCCAGAGTCCTGATTAAGAACATTTCAGTATCCATAAGGAAAAAAAATATCGTATTAGTAAATGGGCATTATTAGTGCTTTCCTTTGTAAGCAGCAAACAGAATGTTCTCCCACCCCAAAATAATGTTTGGTTATTGGGATACCGGGGGGGAGAGGGAGGGTTGTTGTGTTTTTATAAACTAAAAGCATTTCTTAAGACATTTCTGGCTCTCTTCTGCATTCTAGACCATGAAAAACACTCTAGTGTGATGGCAGTTTGAAAACCAGTTCAACAGAACCCAGAGCATGGGCTTCCCCTTCCTCCAGGAAAACCCAAGGTTATCCACTACGATCCCAATCTCAGTCACCAAGGACCACACAGCAGGGCACCAATTCCACTGCTCACCCCGAACTGGGCACTAAAACCAGGGCCAAGGAGGCACCACTGAGGCTCAGGACTGACCCAGGAACTCTCCTACCCAGGCCTAAAAGCCTCCCACACTGCCCAGCAGCAGAAAATCAGGGGCAAGGAACAAGGTGAACCTTCCCCTGGCGAGAGAAGCAACAGCCCCAAGATTGTGTGACTCACGCTTACACCTGCACTTAAAAAACAAAGCAGGATGTCTTTATGCAGCTCAGTGGCACTTAAATACAGGCACGATTTGCACCAATACAGCCTTCAGGTGGAATTTAAAGAAGTACATCCATGCTCCAACAGTGCCTTGGTCCTGCTGGCTTTGGCAATGAAGGAAATCTTAGCAAACTGTTTAATCTGGCTCTAAGAGTGGAGAGCTGTGATGGCCACAGGCCACCCTCACACACAGACCCCACTCTGCACAGCACAGAACTTCCAACTGGAAACAAACAGTCACTATTACATTTGATGTGAAATGGACTTATGCTGCTTAGGATCTGATGTTTTAAACCCCAGTGTTCCATGAACAGCCTCATACTGTTTTCCTTCAGGGATTAATAAAAAAGCAACCCTACTTAATAGAAACAATCTCACCCAAACTGGGTCCTGTGTTCATATAATACCCATCTGCTCTACAATAACAGTCATAGGTAAGGTCCCACTGCATAAAATAAAAATTACTCTTGTAAAAATGTACTGTAAAATAAGTAATTATAAAAATATCCTCTAAACCAGTATAAATTGGGGATGGAAGATCTTTACCCAGTCATTCCACCCCACATGTACAAATACACAACCATGGAACCCCCCCTCTAACTGCAGCAAAGCATGGTTGGAAGTGAACGGCATTAATGTTGTATTCCTGGCTTTGATGAATTAATGTAAGGATTTGCTGGGAGACACAGGTAGGAGACACCATGCTCCTTAATATCTGCTGGTGGCTCCTACACAAGCTCTTGCACAAGGGAAGAAAGGTTTCACTCCCTAGACGTGCTCCTCAAACACCACAGCTGCTGCTCACTGACATGTTTTTAAATGGAAGGGAAAAAAGCTTAAGAGGCAAAGGGCAAAACACCCAAGACAAGGAAATATGCTCTAATCTGATTAGCTCCCATTACGTCCAACACTTCCTATGTGAGCACAGTGAAACATGTTCAGTACCTGAGGTGCTCAGCATCCTCCTCTCTCAAAAAGCCAGAAATTAAGTTAAATTCTATGGCATTTTCAGCTTGAAGTTTGCTGCTTTTGTTTCAAACAAGAAAAAGGGGTTGATCTTAAACATCCCCTTCACATCCTGTTTCCATCCCCTGACTCTAATGGCAAGGACAATTTGTCACTTCAGATGTTTACATCTGAGGTCCAAAAAAAAAAAGCAGCACTGGGTAGACTATGACACAATCCTGGAGAGATGACAATGATAAGATTAAAAGGACAGGCAGCCTAAATAAAGTTATTTCCTAAGAATACCTTTATACAGAATACGACACTGGATAATAAAGACCAACAGTTCAACAGCAGAGTAACCACTACAGGGCAGAGGCAAGAAAAAAGGCTCAGTATTCAGAGAATATGACAAAAACTAGAACTGTAGTTGCATGTAATTGCATTAAGGGATGTGAAGAGGCAGAGGACTAAAAGGACAACAGGATTTTTTAAAAAAAATATGACTGATTTGAAGTAATTTTGAAGAAATAGAGGAAAGGTCTCCCTTCATTGTATGAAATTGGATAATGCTAGAGATCTGCTACAGATTTTACAAAACCTAGCTACCAACAGGAAATACATCAGACTGGAAGACTGAGGGGAGAATTAATAGAATTTTATATTAGTCTAATCTCAACAAGGTTTTTGTCTCTTTAGGAGAGAATGACTGCATTGCTCAGAGCAAGCACTGACACTGCCAAATACCTCTAAAATGAGTCCATCTCTGTCCACTGAGGAAAAACAAGGGAGACTAATAAGGTATTCAGCTGCATGATGAAGAATAAATGCTCCTCAGACTTTTGGAAAAGAAACAACAACCAAAACCCAAAACCCAACCAAACAAAAAAGAACCAAAACTATGTAAGAACTACTCTCCTTAAGAGAATCTGATGACTTCTAACAAACATTGGCTTGATATTAATTCAGAGAGGATTATATGAAAAGATTGTAACTCTCTCTAATTAAGTTCTCTGCAGGTTAACTGTCCTAAGAGTAACAGAGCTGTTTAGTGCCATCAATTGTGCCCGGGAGTCAAGGGCAGTAAGAGAACAAAGAGCTGTGCCAAACTGAAATCAGCCATTTCCTGCACTCAATCATAGGCATACATTAACAGAAAGCCTACAAGGAACACCAGCAATGCACACAGAAATAGTTGAGACACACAAGTCCATCTTGTGTAGCTCTTCTAAAGGACACGGAAATTGCAAAAACAACCTTTAAAACCCTCTAACAGTTTGGAGAAGGACATTACCAAAGAGAAACTGAGCTGCTGTGCAATCCAGCCAAGCAGGAGGCCAGCAACCCAAGGGACCCTTTCTATATGGAAAGAATAAAGCACTGGGTCCCCATTCCCCACTCCCTCCCCAAAAAATCGTATGGAAATACATGAATCTACCCTTCATTGCTGTGATGCAGACCAACTGCATTCTCCTTTCAGGGATGCAACTGAGAGAAGGGATTTGTCAGGCAGAGGTTTTTTCACATTTCATCACAGTGGATTAATACTGAAGTGTTGCATTGCTCAAGTTTTGCTGTACAATAGTTAAGACCAAATTAAAACCAACATTTGGATCACATAAAAGTGCAGAAGTTTTGAATGGAATTTCTGTAGGAAATTGGTTTGTCCTACTCTGCTGTAGCAGATAATCTCCAGTGTTCTTCTAGTGGCTGTGAGTTTTGAGTCTGTTCCTGTGTCATTTGGTACGTGGTATGGCCCATGTTAATACAGCCCATCTGGCCCACTCCTCCCTAATGCACTGCTGAAGATCTGTGCCAACTGTACAAACTGCACTGGCAGCTGGGCCCAGTCCTGCAGCTAGAAAGGGTAAGGAAAGGAGTGAAGCTGCCTATTTGTTCCCTCTGTGCCATCAGTAAACTGCTTCCTTAGAACTAGGCCTGTGGCTAAAACACAGAGGGTGGGTTCTTGTTTCGTGTTTCTTTTTGCTGGTGTTCAACTGAGGAAGCTCTGCTGGAATCAGACACAAAAGCTCTCGCTCCTGTGGGTGGCCATAAGACCCTCTGAACCCACAGAAATGGCTTTCCCCACCAGCTCTGCAGTAACATCCACTCTCTTGCTGCTTTCCAGGAATCAGCAGCAGTTTCTGATGGCACAGTTTACACTGAAAGGCAGCTCCTGCTCTCACACTGTGGTATCACAGTCCACCGGTATGCTTGAAAGGCTTGACAAACTCTTACATTCCAAGGGAAGGATTCAGAGCCTGGAAACAGATTTCTAGCCTGCACGATTGCAGAATGTTAGGGAATTCCTTGCACATTCCACACCTGGAGTGTGATCTTCTCAAGCCCATTCAGTGGGAGAGACATGCCAAGGTGCCCTGGATCTCCCCAAAGTCTGTCCATCACATCACTCTGGGACAAGAGAACTACAGGAAGGTGGACTGTGGCTTTTCTCTCTCTTTCCAGGAGTTACTGATCTGTGCCAATTCTCAGTTAAAAAATTATTCCCTTTTGCCTACTCGAGTTAGCGTGAGCAATCTTTAGTGTCACCACAGAACCTCCTGAGCAGCCTCAGCAATCTTTATCAGTTTAAGACACTTCAGCCCAGTGCCTGTAAGGAGCTGAATTGTGGGCCACCTGTGTACACAGAACAGAATATTTTTCTGCTCACAGAACTGGAAGTGGCAGATTCTCCAGGCTCCAGTGCAGATTGATTTGCCCACATCCATGTTTACCAGCACCAATTTAGCAGTGCAAACCAGCCAGGGGAGTTCCACAAACCCTTACCTGAGGCAGACATGTAAACCACTGCACTCACTATCACTCCACCGGGTAAGCAGCAAGGAACAGAATTTCTGGCAGGGAAACAGCAAACAATCTCAGCAGATTGACAAAACAATCTCAGCAGCAAATGACTTACACCCATCTACCTTGAAGTTACAACCAGTCCAAGCACTGATGAGATTCCAAGAGACCAAAAGCACTTTAGACAGACTGTATTTGAAGAAGGAGTGTGAAAGGGCAGAGAGCAGGAAAGGCTTTATGTTATTTGCATACACTTGCACACATTTGAAGACGCGGGTTTGGTCACACATGAGGAGGGATGAGAAAAGAATGAACAAGGAAATGTTTGTATGAAAACACAGAACTTCCATTTTGGCAGAAGAGCAGCTACTATTATCAGGATTTAGGCATAGTGATATTGTAAACATGACAGACCACACCTCAGGACAGCACAGGGAAAGCTGGAGAGAAGGCTCAGCAGATGAAACAATCACAGTTTGGGCAAGGGCACTGAGAACAGGACAGAACAGCAGCACAGGGTCTGCCATTCGAGCTCCTCAAGGAGACAACAGGAAGGAAAACAATCAAAGGTCCTGAGAATTTTCATGTATAAACACACTTTTGATGCTTTTCTAACCTACACGGTCCCTGCAGAAGTTGAGTTAACTCTGGGACTTAAAGACCCAAGACTTCTCTTACTGATTTTCTAATGTGATAATATTAAAATATTTAACAATTGCAATTAACATGTCATTGCAATTACACACCATTATCGGGACCAGAAAACATTCATACAAAGGAAGGAAACACTGACATTCAGATTTTCCATCTATATCCAGTAGGTTTATTAGGGCAATTTTGAATAAAAGGGTATTAAAACAACCCAGAAGGATCCACATTAGAAAACAAACACCATAAACTGTTTCCAGCCTAAGTGTGTGAGGGAGGAGACACTAAAGAGTCAGTTTATGAGAGCAGAGCTGAGGGTAAAACTTTGGATCTACCAACATAAACAAAATTACAAGCAGAACAGAACTACTTTCCTGGAAATTCATGCATCAAATGCAACAGCACATTTTAATTTATGAATCTGAAGACTTCACATCATCCTGATAAATGGATGACAGTAATTTTTAAACTTAATGTCAGTGGGTTGTAAAGATTAATGCCCACGTTCTTCCTTGCACAGATTAACTACCCAAACCCGATAGGCTGAGACTGATTCCCTGTTCTTACGAGGTGTAACAAATCTATGAACAACAGTCTCATCATTTATAATGTTTCATAATTGCAATGACAGTTTTTTACACAAGTCATTAACTCCTGCTCTCCTTTATAAGGAACAGAGCTCCAACTAAGCTGTTTGCAATCAGACCTCTTTTTCACTTGTAAATACCTGACTTCATCTTTTTTATTCCTCTGTAGTTCCAGTTCTCCTTCGAACACAGTATACCATATAAATAAACAGCAAGAATAGAACACAATTAAAACAACAACAACAACAAAACCCCACGATTTTCATGAGGATAGGAGAATCTGAAAAGGAAAGACCCACACACACTTCAAAAAGTAAGAACAGCATTATTACCACATACATACTTTTATTATTATTAAATGTAAGCGTTTAACAAAAAGAGGAAGGAACCCCAACTCAGCGACCTAAGAACAACAAAACACCCCCAACCTTCCCAATGCTCCCAATTCACCCTTTTCAGTCTGCTGGAGTTCTCCTTCTCCCAGTGCTACAGCAGAGAAGTGCAGGTACCACAGCAGGGCAGAACATGATGTGTCTGGTAGAAACACCCAACCTATCCACCAGTCAGGGATGCGATTCAAAATCAACTGGAAAGGAGCAGCTCTGCTGTAGGATTCAGAGTTCTGACTCAGCAGCATTACTAGGGAAGGTGTGCTCACTGGATTTCCAAAGAAGGGAACTCAAATTTTGGATACAACTTTAGCACCACAGCACTAATCACTTCCCTCGAAACCTGAGAGGTGCAAAGTCAGTCAGGGCTGCCAAACTCAGCCATCCAACTCCAACGTGAAGAGCTGACACAGCCAAGGCAGCTCAGCATCCATTCTGAAGGATGTGTGCTATTTCACAAACATTCTTCTCCCATCTTGGCATGTGGTGCAAAATACTATTTTCTGCAGGAAAAAACTTCATAAACCCATTCTGGGATCCCTTTCATCTCAAACATGAAACAAAATACTCAATGCACATTAGCTTTTCTAATTACCAAGTAATTTCTGAATAAGGTAGATATGTTCTATTGCACTTTTACCTTTGCTATTTACACAACTCTTCAGCCCATTCAATGCAGTGCATGAATGTTCCACTCCCTCAGAACACAGCAATGGTGCTAACACCCTGAGGAGCACAGCAGGAGCGGCTTGCACTGCTCCTTACAGCTGCTCTTATTACCACCTCTTTGTGCAGGAGCTACTGAAATAAAGAATTAAACCTTCCCAAAGCAAGAAGGTGACAGTGCCACGGGGAGACACCTTCTCAGCAGATGCCCCAAGAATGACATGAGTTTGAGCAAATCAAACTAACATGTGCCAGAAGGTTCTACCAAAGCTTACAGGAGAATTTCAACACACCATTTAAAGCAAATCCACTTCCTGTGAAACACTGTCATCATTCAAGTCTCTTCCACCAAAGAATATGACGTGCAGCACAAAGCCAGAAGCCTCCTCTGCAACGAGCAGCTGCCCAATGACAGATTTTTTTTCCCCACAATTATTATTGGAATGCCTAATTTAATTCTTTGAGTCCAGGAAATTTTGAAAAAACACCTGAAATATGCCATTTAAATGACTCACAGCTGTGTGGTTTGAAATAAACATTTAGCTCAATGAATTTGGAAGAAGAATTTTAAAACTCAGGAGATTTCATAGTAAGTTAAATAGATTCACATATTAAATTCACTAGCAATTGATTTGTTCCATCTCTTTACTGACAGCTCTAGCAATACCTGCAGAAATTTCCATTTCTCCCCACCAGGACAGATTTGCCCTGTAAGCAACAGGACAGTTCCTAATGTGCTTCCATCAAAGGCTGGGTTACAAGGGGAAAAGGAAACACCCAGGGTTTGTTTTTCTGTCCTAAATGCTGCCATTGCTGTAGGACAGGAACTCAGTGGATAATCCACTCGCAGTGTCTGCAGTGGGCTCTTCTGCACTCACCCCTAACCCCCGTGCCAGGCACCCTCAGCACGGAGAGGAGAGGCAGGAGAGCTGCCCTGCCCGAGGAGATGTGTGCATCACCCCACACCAGCTCTGCCTGTGGGTTCTGCACTGCCATACCCACCTCCCAACCACAAAACCCCACACCACTCACCCACTGAGCTCCAGTCCAGCACCTTCCAGGCACTACAGCAAGGGGGGTTATTGTGAGGACACCAAATCAGCTTTAGAGCAATGACTACCCAAGGCTCTGTCCTGAGCAAAGCACAGCTTGGACTCAGTTCTGGCTTTACTTACCATGGTTTCCATTCCAAATTCATATTTCATATTGCTGCACAAGTCAAATCATCTTAACAAACAGAACTAAGCCCAAAGGACATGCCCAGAGAGAATTGGGCAAGCACAGGGCCCACTGACCATTAGGGAACACAAAAATTAAACCACGTCTAATGAACTTGAGACAAATTTGTCCTTCCTGTGCAGTTTACGCTACTTTATGAGAAGTCAGAAAGACAGAATTAAACAAACTTACAAGTGCTTCACCATTAAAGCTTTCTAGACTGTGCATATGAAGGTGTATGTGAGCAGGAGCAACACAGAAAAACAGGAACTGTGCAACTGAAATGTTTTTGTTGATTACTTCTCATCAGTGAAGGAGGAAACTTGGTTCAGAATGGGACCTTTAAACCACAAGAAATGAAACAACATTTTTCTATCTTCTGGTTAAATGCTGAAGACACTTCAGTAAATACATTTTACTATCAAGGGTCTGTTCACTGGAGAGGTGTCTAAGTACAGTTTGTGTGACAAATACTTGTAACATGGAAAATTCCAGAAATCCTGCTGTGCCTTCCACAGTAACTGGCCGACGAGAATGTCCTGTGGAAGGTATTTGCACACAGGTATGTGATTCCCTTCCCAGAAGGAGACTTCTCTCAGCTGCAGAGGATTTGGAAGCTTAAGAGGTAGATGAGGATGGACAAACGTGTCCCCAGTCACACCCACTGCACTTCATGCACCTGATCTGCCCAAGTAACCCCTACCCAGCTCCACACTGTGCAGAGCAGAAATACCCACTGTGGGGACATTTTAAACAGATGCAACAGCTTCACAAAACCTCATACAATCTAATCTTCCACTGGTTTCATATTGACAAGTGATGGAAAGTTTTCAAAGCACAGAAAAGGATAATGAGATTGTAGAAATCATCCTACCTGATACAGCAAGGAATTCATCAATACTTGTTATGTCGTCCACAGCTTCAGTAAGAACGTGGATGTGGTTCTCCCATGTACTCCTGTACATCTCCATGTTGGTTTTCACAACTTGACTTTTTGGTTTGGCAGCAAGAGCCAAAGCAGCATTAATAACCTGTACCAAAATAAACACAAAACCCATCTAAATAATGATGTCTTCAGAAGTCAAATGTTATGTTTCACTTAGCATGGCAGAGCAGCATTCCTGCTCTCCATGCAACAGCTTTGCTCAGCTTTTGTCCCTCTTCTCAAGCAGAAACAGCAGTCAGATGTTGCTCAGGCCATAAATTAAGAAGCTGATGGAATAGGACAGCAAAGACCCCAACCATTTGTTTTCAGTTGGAGAATTCACACCGTTCCAAGTTTGCAAGATATTAACACAAGGAGGTTTTTACTCCCACACACTTACTGGTGCAGCAAACCCCAGCCTTTCACTGCTCAGCTTAAACCCTTTAACATCACGGGTTTATTAGGAGTATTTTCACCGAAAGAGGGACCATGAGCCTCTGTCATGTGGAAGGGGGAGGTTTTGCCAGGCCAACAGGTACCTTCAGGCTCAGAGGTGTGGGACACAACACATACTGCCTCTACACAAGAGCAGCACACTGACACTGCTGCATCAGTCTCACCTGAGAACACAAACTATGTGCACGACAAGAGGGTAGATTTCATCTCTCCCAGGGAAGACCAATTGAAGATGCAAATACTGGGTCCTAAAGTGATTATTCTACAGATACTTCAGTCAGTTAATTAACTACAGAGGTTTTTTCCTAGCACTTTTTGTTCTAGTTCTATCTATAAGCACTTTTTAATTAAACTAACACATACCCCAGGCAGAAGCTGAACATTAACCTTCCACTAAGCTTTTTTGCTCCATTCCCAATATTGCTTATTTATCAAGGGGAGAATGATTTTAAGACTGCAAAACACAATGTAAAGACAAATATGGGAAGAATAAAAACAACATACCCCACCAATCCCCAGTGCTGAGAGTATACAATCATGAAACATTCCTGTATATTGTCCCACCACAATCAAGTCTTTGCACCAAAATACAGGAACTGGAACAACCCTCTTCTGTGGCCAACTGATGTGTCCTTACAATAGCAGCAATCCTCTTGACCCTGCTCTGGATCCTGAGCTAAATCTGTGATCAGGGTTGTTTCCTTGGTATTTTTACAAATCACATGAACTTACAGAGCTGGTGAAATTGAAACAATGACAAATTCACTAATATTTGTGCTCCCATAATGAAGGAACATACACAACTAGGCTTTCACAAAGTTACTGCTGGGACCGAGTCTTTTTGCTAATGATTTTGGTAAGGAAGAATAGACCATGTGCTTATTATTTCACCAAGCAGCTGGAGAAGGCAGAGAGTATATAACTACAATAAAGAAAAAGGTAAATACCTTCACCAATTCCACAGGAGATCCAAAAGCTGAATTCTGTCCCAGAAGTACAAACACAAAAGCTTAAAAACATCTTATTCTCCAGAAAGAAAAAAAAATCCAATAGACAAAACAAATTCAGAACCAAGTGGCCAGGCAGGAGCACAGTTTGTTTTAAAAATACCTGGTAATTAGATCATAGAGAATGCTATTTAAAACAAGCAGTCAAATAAAAAACATAATGAAAAGCACCTCCAAATCGATCTCTGCCAGCTAAGGGTTCAGCAGTCTGACTGTGAAACAATTCTAACTACAGCTCACAAGCCATACAGCACACACCTAATAAAGTCTAAAGGCTCATGTAAAGTCAGTCTGATTTTAGGCAGCATCCTTCAATCAAAGGCACTGACTTTCAGAACAGCAGATGTCAGAGCTGGGGACAGGATGCTGCTCCAGCCAGGTCAGTACAGGCTTAGAGCTTTCCCTGTTTAATTTGGCTTGTGCTAAACGCAGGGCCTGCCCCATTTTTTTCAGGCACCCTCTCACTACAGACCCTTCAGTGTGTTTCATAAAATCTTATTTTATCCATGCTCCAGACCTACAAAAGCTTCAGCCAAGGCATTTATTGGCTGTATCATCTGGCATAAGATCTGCCTGGATGCTTTATGATTCTGGCTCTAAAAAAAGGCACAGCATTTATGTCTCTTATGTGAAAAACCACAATCTCAGCTCCCCACAGGTAAAATATTGAATGTGCAGAAAGCTTGTATTTTAGTTTGTAAATAACATTATGATAATAATGTTAATAACATCCTCTGATGGAATGGAGGAGGAATCATAGTGACTATCAGGGGATTAGAGGAGCAGCTCTCCCAAATGAACTGAGTGCAGGTTGGAGGAATGCCAAAATCCCACGTTTCTAACACCTGAAAAACAGGAGCAGCACAACAGTGTCACACACACGAAAGGGGGGTCCTTTACACCTTACCAGAATGTTGGCATGAAAAACAAGTCACCAGGGCCTTGAGAGCCCCCAAAAGGTGCCTGTGCCCTTGGCACAAGCCAACGCCTGCCCTAACCCCTCTGCCCACGTGCCCACATGCACCACTCATCTGCAGCAGCACTTTGGGAACGGTCTCTTCCTGCAGACATTTATTTATCCTCAGACAGCTAATTGCTTCTGGCTTCCCCACTCAGCCTGCAGACCACACCAGCTGCTGGAGGCTGAAACCTCCATTCACACACACTGCTCCTACTGCAGGCTCTGCAAGGACTGATGTTTGTGTTCATGAAGAGTTAAAGCAGGAAATTTAAGGGATTATAAGGGTCCCTCTCTAAAGATAACCATTCAGCATTTTCCCGTTCTAGCACTTCCTTTGTCACTAACTGCACACCCCAAGTGACACCTCCAAGGCAGCAGCAATAACACACAGTGCTAAAGCCAGTCCTACATGACTTCCCATTTCACCACTAACACAAACGACTTCCTTTGTTTAGTAAAACAAATGCTGGACATTCAAAGACGTAACTAAGTTTACAAACCATCAGAGCCCCTTTTCAATTTTGTTGCCAGGACCTGTGGTGATGGAGTCCATCACTTAGGGTCCCTGTTGGATTGGAGGTGCTGCAGGAGCACATAAAACATGTTTATTTCTCTGTGCCCATTGCAACTGACTTGGCACAACTAATAAAACAATCCCACACATGCACAAGTGAACAAACTAAGGGAGGAAAGAGGCTGCACTAAGACATTTTCCCTTTCCTTTATCCCGTTTAAAACAAATCGAACTTTTACCTCCTAGACTAGAGGCACCGTGGCATCTCAGTAAGGCCCAACTGGAGCTCCCAGAGATGGCAAAAGGGGAACACAACTGGTGACTCCAGACGTGCCCACAGACCACGTTCTTAAAACAATGGTGCCTGTAGCACTTCTGGTAACAGCACACACATCACCTCCTCCAACTCCCCAGGGAAACTTCTGCGCAACAAAAGCCACCCAAACAGCCTCAGCTCCGTCCAAACCTCCCAGATCAAGAGACAACACTGCCTGTGATGTTCTTCCTACACCAAGTGTAGAATACAAACACAGAAAATTCAGTGTAGTAATAGTGCACGTCCATATTTTTTAAAAAATCATTAGTAGTTTAACCATTTTAGGAATTAATTTTAGAAATTAATAGCAAGCTCTTTTCTTTTTCCCTGAGACAAGCCTCATTGTTTATTTTTTCAAGGTACAAGCCATAGTGACAAGCATCTACACTTCTGCAATTTATCCCACCCTACCTTAGCTTTGCTTTCACCAGCCAGAACACAGCATGTCACAAGGGGAAAAGAAAAAAAAAAAAAAAAGGACAAATTTTGGCAAACACAAAGAAGAATTCATAAAGCAAGCAGGCCTTTTAATGTTGGGTGCTTGTCACTACTCCAAAGTTATACCCAGAAAGAACAACAGCAACAGGCACATCTCAAGCAAGCAACACATGTAGTTCTGCACGAGTCATGGCATCGTGTTAAGATGTAAAACACACCCAAACCCCTATTCAATGCCAATCCCTGCATGCGTCAGGGATTTTGCAACAAATATTTGGAGCTCCTGCCAAGTGGAGATCCAGCCCAAATTTTCTTTTTAGGATGTGAACTGCATAAATCTGCAGTGGCAGGGAAAAGTACCACTCATTCAATACACAGGGAGAACTGCTCTGCCTTTGTTCCTCTGAACATCTGACTGTTCCACAGCTGCACACAGGAAATCACCTCCAGTATCTCTATTTCAATATCAATACCAAAGAAAGGATAACTTTACCTATGCAATGCAAAGTATTAAAGCCCATTTCTGTTTGGTTCTACAGCAGCTCCCTCAACATTCTCCTAATAGCAAGAAATTCACAGGAGCTGAGGCTTCACTGTTTTCATTCCAATCACACTTCATCCAATTTCACAGGATCAATTTTCTAAGCCAGGGGCTCAAAATTTCACCTCAATAATTCTTAGGTCACATTGGTCCTGTTTTCACTCACCACACTAACTAGTTTAGGTTTTAAAATGTGTCCATCAAGTCTGGAATACTAAACAGGTAATTTCTAAGTTTTCTGTTTAAACCTCTAATAAGATATCTGAAAGGCAAAGCCTATTTCTGGTTGAATACAATAAAGTGTTTTCCTTACTCTATTTTCTTCTTAGTTGTAGGAGATTTACCAGGTTGGCCCTGCCAAAAGTGACAATTAGACTGTGTAAAACACTGTTTCAGTATCAGAATCACCATCTTTTCTGCTGTCAAGGTTAATAAAGAGCCAGTTTTATTTCGTCAAATGCAATAAAGAGGTAAACTGCTTGGGAAGATCACCAAAACTGTTACAGAACGCAGTCAGCTTTATTAATGGGTGAATGCAGAAATCAAGATGACCCCAGGTATCTCTGGAAACGAAGTCCCAAACCCTGCAGGAGGTGCAAAAGCCCCAGCACAGGCAGGCAGCAAGCTCATCTCAGAGGCCAGAGGCTGCACGGGCTCCCAGCCTGGGGCACTGAGGCTGCACCAGAGCCCCAAACCACCAGTCCAGCCACCCAAAAACACACAGCAGAGATTTACCTGAGGCTTCCCTCAGCAAACTTACAGCTGGAAGTGAAATCAGTTACATCCCACATAAAGGCAGTTAACCCTGAATTAAGTATTTCAGGTGACGCTGCTCCCAAGGTAAATTCTCTAATGTTTAATACCCTACTAAGAAAAGACTTAATTCCCCTTTGATTAAACATGGCTTGCACAAGTGTGACAATACCTGCATTCCATGAACCCATTCAGGTTGCCAGTAATGAACCCTAAATGGTGCCATCCCTAAGTTGCAGAGCACACATGTCCTTGTTCTGCCTGGGGACCATGTGAAGGTGAGACCTCTGCAAGGCTGCTAAAGCTTAGCTAAGCCCAGCTCCACTACTGGCTTTGTTCTGTCTGGAGCCGGCCTGAAAGCCACGTGTGATTTGCACTGGGGATTTTTCATGTGCTCTCAGAAACTCATAGATACACATTATCAATAAGTAAAATGGAGATTTTCAATACTCTTTTCCTGTAAAAAGAAGAAAGATCCAAAAAAAAAAGAAAAACAAACCCCCAAACAGTTTACACAAAAAAGTGCATATGCAGGGTGTGAGTAACAATACAAAAGAATGCTTTTATAGTGTTTTAATTAAATAAAACAAGGGAAGAAGCACTGGCAAAGGTCTGATATGGCAGTGACTACAGCAGAAGAAAACTAGAAATTTCTTAGGAATTAAGTAAAAGAATATTCTGTATACTGAAAACTGCTAGCCCATCTAACCAAATCAAGAAAAAGTCTTAATTAATAGCTTGAGTTTAGTTTGGTGATTATTGCAGATGAACAGGAGCTGGCTGCCCAGATTTACATTCATCTGCACCTCCACAAGATTAATTTCCCACAAAATTAAGAGGGCAAATACATCAACTTGACACAGTAACAGCAGAGTCAAGTTCAGTCAAACATTTCTCAAGTATGCTTGACAAATGTGCCTCCAAGAAGAGAAGGGTCAGCTCTGCCCTAGTGCAGGCTCCACAGTGAAGTTGGAGGAGCTCACCCCAGGATACCCCTGTTCAGAAACTGAATGAAAATAAGGACTTGTATACCTGGGTTTGGGGATAAATATTCTCAGCCCCTTTTATCTATATGGGTGAGGAGCAATAACAGTGTAAGAGGGTACAGTTTCAGGTGACAGGGGCCAGAGTGTATTTGAGCTCCCTCTCATTCACAGGTGAATTCTCAAACAACTCTTTAATTCATCCCATTTTTCTCCACACCTGGACCCAGCCTTTCAATCCCTACACCTCAATACACCTATGCAGCTGATTTCCTTACAATCCTGCCCCCACAGGAGGCTGCTGCAAGGGTCAGTGAGCCACAGCTCCCCCGAGACACTGGCAGATGAAAGCTGACAGGCATTACCCTACTGCCCTCAAGGGATATCCTACCATCATTCACTCACTGGCTGCTCTTCAAAACGCAGGTCGCCCCAACATTTCCTGCAGTCTCAGCTCTTGGACGTTCTCAAGACTGGGTAAATTTAGTTTAGAGAAAGGTCAGAGTTTGGCTGGAAATTCAGCCCTGAGCCTGCTTTGGGAAGAAGGCTGTAGACATGCCAAGGACCCTTCCGACCTGAGCTGTCACTGTTCTGAACTGCAGTTATGGAATAATTGTGTGATATGCACTTATTTACTGACATTGGTTCCTTCAGGGGCAGGAATGACTCACTGCTCAGGGATACCCTAGGACAGGTAATGGAAAAGTAAACAGAATGCAGCAGCATCATGAAATATTCCCTGGCAGAAGGGTGGCTACTGAAGGAACCACAGAAACATGCTGGCAGACTGCTATTTTTGTTCTTTTAACAGAAAATTGTGTGGAACTTATTGCTGTCAAGCTGTGCCTTGGATTTCTCTTAAAACAGTGGGGAAGCTTAAATATCCAGATATGCCCAAGCTCTGTAAGAAAGCATATGTATTTCCTACTAACTCAAAAAACAAACTTGAAGGAAAAAAATCCCACTATGACGATTAAAAGGCGCAAGGTTCTGTGACACTGTTGCTTTGGCATCTGCTATAAAAAGCTATTACAATAACAAAGATATGAAAAACCCACAACAATTTAAAAGCTTTGAAAGCTGAATGTGTTGTATACAAAATATTTAAGCATAAAATATACTTCAGTCAATATAATTAAGTAAAATTGAGATCATGTTGGTAACAGATAATACAGACAAATTCTACCCAAGAGCTAAGAGCATTCCAGGAGTAAATAAATTACTGGCTATATTTATTAGTCAAATCAACTTTAATTGATCTGTAAATTTGAAAGTTGAAATCTACCTGCTCTGAAAACATGTAAAAGGAGGTGCAGAGTTAAGGAAGATGGTTTAATGATCATATCAAAAGTGATACACAAGATACATCAATACTCAGAGGAGACTGAGACACCTCTACTGCTTCAGACACACAAACCCCAACAAGAACCAACGAGGCACGAACAAGAACACAGCAATCCCTGAAACACTAAATGCAGTGGAGAAAACACTCAGGGCAAAGCATGATCCAAGAGGAAACGTCCAAGTCCTATTTGCTATCTGTCTCTGCTTTGGCAGAAATAGGACCTACAGAACTTACTTTGTGACTCTGTTTCTTTCTCTTTTCCCACAGTTTGAAGGAGGGATTGCACTGCAGGCTCTTGGTTTGGTAGAGCCATAATTGACTATGATTGGTAATAAGGTGAGAGAGAGGTTAATTTGCTCTGAGATCACGAGGCAACTTTAAGCTTTGAGAAACCATCACTGAACAATGCAGAGATGTACTAACCCACTGTTCAAATCCAGCAAAGGCCTTCCTGCTACCAACCATTAAGGGAAGATTTAATGCCTGCATTGTTATTACAAGGTGCTGGCCAAGGAACTTGCAAATAAATTAAAAGCACCCAGGTAAAGCAATCACTCAGGAATAAATAGAACTCTGGGGTAGGGGGTAAGCCAGCAATTCTACAAACATTATTGATCTGATACTCCAGGCAAGAAATTAAATAAAATCCTGCATGGCTTTTATCTCTGAAGTCTGGGCAGTGCTTGCCAGTGATACACAAATATGTTCTTTTTATACGGGGGTAAAGTTTCTTTACTTTATTTGAAAAAAATTGTGTAATTTCACTCAAAAGCATCCCTTCCAACATAGCCTAGCGCTGCTGAGAGGCACGGTGCACTCGTGAGAAGAAAATGAAAGTAAACACAAATGCAGTTACCCCAAAATGAAAGTAAACACAAATGCAGCTACCCCAAAAGTACACACACCAGCCAGTCCTCTAAAGTTCCCCCCACCCCGGTATCCAGCAGGGTCTCAGTTTTACACAGGGACTACATGACACTTGTGAATGCATCTGGAACCCTTCTACAGCAAAGGTACACAAAGTTCTCTTGAACACAAGAGACAAGCCCATTATTTTAGTTTAAAATGTTACCAAAGTAGAAAAGAGCTGGAAGATGCCGGGCAGTATTCAGTGTCTACATTTGGGTGGACAGTTACTTTATTTTTGGAGTCTGACGGCAGAAGAGGCTGAACACAAAGACTGTTCCTTAAATCCACCCGACACCACTTCCCTTCCAGAACTAATTCACTTGACCTGACGAGTGAGGCAGACAGCAGATCCCAAAGTATGCTGGGCCTTTTGGAATGGAATTCAGAACCTCAGTTAAGCACTTCCTCTATTTTGCACTACTGAAACTGAAGTAGGAAGAATAAAGAAACATTTCTGTTTCTGCCTAGCTGGAAACAGTGTCTGTAGATGACCTGGGGAATGTTTTGGATACAATATTCTAAGGTACAGGGGTGAATTTCACAAGTCCTCTATTTCAAGAATCAAACGTCCATTTTGTGACTCTGCCAATCCTCAAACTGTGTTTCCTGTCTTAGATATACACCCATTATCCAGGATGTGACTTAGTATCCAGCTAATCATAACCCTGGCCAATCAGTTCAAATCATTTTAGCTACAGTTTCAACATTCTAACTGCACAATTACTTTCTTGTGTCCACAGTCTGTGCATGTGGGGGACAACCAGATTCTGCTCAGAGAACAGAGAACAATTCACCCACATTTATCAAGCCTTGAGCAATGCATTCTAGAATAAAACATAACTGCAATGTATACAGATCCTTGAAATGGAAAGCTAAAATAATCCTCAAGGCTCACTGACACATGAACCAGAGAATGTGCTGAGCTGGAAGCGACCCACAAGGATCATGGACCCCAGCCCTAAGCCCTGCACAGGACCAGCCCCACGAGTCACACCCTGTGCCTGAGAGCATCATCCCACTGCTTCTAGAGCTCTGGCAGGCAACAGAAGTAAAACAATGTTCAAAACTGAGCTCTGCTTATAATTTTTCCTTTGTAGTTTTCTACTCACAACCACACTGGACGTCGTATCTCCCACAGTGCTCCATCCAGAGCTGGGGCTCAGCTCCCTGCAGCTCACCCTGAACAGTGAGCTGAGAACACAAAGTCTCCTCCTGAAGCAAAGCTTTGGGGGATGGAAACCTTTGCTACCCTTTCCTCAGGCCATGTAAATGCTCCACCACAGCAGACCACCAGCACCAACTATACTGCTGTAAAATTGTCACACGGCAGATAGCTGGGTTTGCTGCTCAGACTGGGACAAGCCATACTTCATGCAGCCACAGTGCAACTTCCCAGAGGATGCAGGCACTGAGGAACATCTCCAGGGGACACTGCAGTCTCAGGACTTGATCTCAGAAGGAGTGCAACATAAAAACCCCCATGTGTTTGAACACAACATCCATAATTATCAATTAAATTAGCTGCATACTCTAATTACAGTCTAAAACTGAAGTTTATGTGATTAACCTTCTGTTTATTGGATTTCATATCCAACTAAATCTTTAGTCCAATTTATAATGTAATGCATATAAAACAGAAAGGTCCTTCTGGATTATTCATTCATGTACCAAACTTTAGTGAGATGAAATAAAACTCCAATGAACTAGAACAATTGCAGTGTAACTACACTGCAGTTACAGTCTCTGAACACTGTAAGATGAACACATATGGATCACACTTATATGCTGGGGAGGGAAGGACACCAGTAAAGCTCAGCACAGCTCAACACTTAGGCCACAGCTGTTGCTTCCTGGACATTTTGAATTATAGTATGCAAAGTCCCAACCAAAGCAGCCAGAAGAAACTACAAACAACCTACTAAAAATGTACGAATCAGTTCCTCCTTCCCTCGTGTCATTTCTAACAAAGCCATCTCCATTACAAACCAGATTCTTTAGCTAATTATCTAAAAAGCCACTGCCCTGCATTTCCTATAATAACTACAAAGAGCAATACATCTGAGCAGAAGAAATGAAGAGGTGAAGCCAACAGTGAGCTTTAAACTTGACACAAAATGAGTTACTGGGTAGACAGCAGAAAGCCTTAGGAGAGTTACACAGAGATGGGCACAGGAGGGTTGAAAATCCCAAATGGTGCTGCTGGAGAGAAGAGGAAAAGCCAGTCTGGTGGGAAAGTGGGCCTGACAGGCACCCTCCAGTACACCCCACATCCCTCCTGCAGTCAGGCCAGCCCAGCTCCAGCTTTCACCTGGGTACCAGAAGCTGTGTGGGACAGCAGTTCAATACCTGAGGCAGTTAACTGGAAGGGACACTTACAATTCACAGTATGGTCATGGCATCCTAGCCAAACACACTGGCCACACCTTTTCCTGCTAGGGTGCCAGTGTCCATTCATTTGGGGGGAAAAAATGTTAAAACCAGCAATACCAAGCTTTTCAAAGAGCTCTTAACAAATCCAAAATGTTCTACAACCACACATCAAGATGTCTGTGCAGTCTAGAAGGCTCTAAGATCATCCTGAAAGCACAAAAATCCCACAATGTGCATAATGGTGATCTCATGTGAGAAACTGAAATGTAATTCTCATCACCCCATCCTATAAAGATGTACAGGGGGAAAATCAGGCTTGATAAGCCACACTAAGGACAGCTGGAAGGCACAGTAAGGTCTGGGAGCCAGAAGACTAAGACAGTATCATGAGCATTATGCAAAAGCATCATGACAATTCAGGTATCTTCCATATATTCAGAAACAAGGAGGACTTTAAAATAAGAAAACTATTTTTAGTAATGCACTTCATCTGAATGGAATTAGCTTATTAGAATCAGCATAATTTGATTCTGTCATAGAAACATAGTAAGATTCCAGTTACATTCCTATATACAAAGTGGAATGCATCCTAAATGAGAATAAACCTTTGCTCAAGGACATGCATGTCCACATAACAAGAGCATCAAACTGTCACTAACACCTTGAAGGCTTCACAAGCTCCTCCAAATGAAATGTCATGTCACACCAGCAGATGTGTGACACTGAAGGAGCTGCAAAGTGAAGCAAATATAACACAGTGCTGCTTTGTCCCCTCGGTACACAAATGCAGTCACTGAAGATGCTCACAGCCTTGTTCTGAGGGGTTTGTATCGCTCGGGGGGGTTTCCCCCAGTGCATGACACCAACATAACCCAAATATTGCCACATTTCCTCCTAGTCTCCATTTTCTGTCCTGTATTTCACATATACAGCCTGTACACTCTGTGAGCTGAAAAAAAAGGAGCAAAAAGAACCCAACAAAAGCCCTTTGTCACCTTCCAGGCAGTGAGGACAGTTCAGGGCAGGTAATGAGAAATTCAAAGAAAGAAAATCTTTTCTCTCTTCCTTAGGGAGGAATTTCTACTCCTCTCTTATTTTTAAGAATAATTTCTGAATGATTCAGACTCGTAATAATGAAATTAGGTTCCTACACTTCATTACATTATCATCCTGTAAGAGAGGCAACCAACACTACCTAAATTGTATGTCACCCACCATCAAATGACTCCTTTCCTCTTCCCCTGGTCTCAGTAGCATTCTAATGAATTTTAGTTCTCTAGCCTGTTTTCCACACGCAGATATCCCACTAGAGTACTGACTTAAAATAGTATCAAGAAATAGGCAAGCTATTGCCTCCAACAGAAGGCTGTACCACTAAGGAAATGAGAAATGGGGTAATTTTTGAAATGCCTCTAATTATTTATACACACCATGATTTAGGCACAGGTAAAAGGAAAGTTGAAAGGATGCAGAGCATTACCCAGAAAAAAGCCTCCATACAAAAACATCTTTCCCAGAAAACTATGCCTCAGAGACACGGATCAAGCATCAACAGCAAGAGTCTGCATCCTTAAATCATTCCTGTGATGCTACAGTGGAAGACAAAGTGCAGGTGAATGCACTTATTAATTTTAAACTGTCTTGGTGTCATTTTTTATTTTCCCAGAAACTGTGGAAAGGAGACAGAAGGAATGGTCTCATGCAAACACACAAACCTTACCCATGTTTGTTCCACGTTTAAATGTGACCACACGTCACACCACGTGCCAAGTTTCAAGGACATTAGGAAGAAAACGTCCCTTGAAATGATTCTGTTTTCAAAAGAAGTGACAGCTTTAGGACAATAAACTCAGAACAGCAAACTGGACTCTATACCAACACTTATGCACAATCATCTAAGAGATACACGAAGCAAACAAACTGCTGCTGGACTTGTTACTTTTACATCCAAAGCTGCTCTTACTGACGCAGCTCCTAATTACTTTTAATTTGGAGCTTAGCAAGGCAGATAGTCAAATTTCCAGATACAGTCTGTGTTTATATTTGCAAATGTGACACAGAAACCCCCTTTGCAGATCCCGTTCCCTCTCTCTGCCATCTGTAATGACTCCCTAGCACTGCAGCTCCCACGAAGACATCACTGCAGCACAGCAAGGCTGGTCACCTGGTGCCTCGAATGCCATGCCATGCTACAGACAGGTGCTGTCACCCAGCACCTACCCCAGCCACCAGGATCCCCAGCAGCACCCCAGGCTGGGTCCAGAGCTGGTGACAGAGACATGCACAATGCCACACCCCAAGGCTCTGTCAGGTGTATCCAGGATTTTATCACAGAGGGACCTATGCTATTTGTACCTCTATTGCTGCATGCCATAGCTAGTTACACTCTGCTCTTTATGGCCAGCCACCCCCCTTCCAAAAACCATGCCAAACTACATCTCTTAACAGTGGTATTATTTTGCTGTCTTGTACTGCTGTAAGCTTTCCTACCCCCCTCCCCAGACTCAGCAGGTTTTTTTACCACAACAACCCTCTAATAGTCACGTTTTATTGCCCTTCTTCGCTTCTCTGGAATTTTGCTGCAGCACTGTCACCAAAAATGTGGCATCTCAGGAAAACTTACAGATTCAGGAAAAAAAGGATGAAGTTGAAGAGATAAAAAGACCCAAAACAAAACCTTCCCAGGAAAAATACTTTTAAGTTTTAAAGGCAAAAGGAAAAAGAAATTGTTTATAAAACATTCACAGCACTTTTGTGCAGTGTGAATCTATAGCAAATGCCCTCCAGCAACTTCAAGAAACTCAATCATTCTCCTGCCTTATGTCCACCCTTGTAGATGGGACAAGAAGAGGATAGAACAGAACAGCTCCTGAATTGCTGCAGAAGCTGAGGCTACTCAGGGTTGGTATTTTTGTTTAATATCACAAAGCGAGAATATGTTGAGGATTCTGTTCTAAGACAACAGATACTGGAAGATGAAAGTTAAGACTGAAAACCCCAAGGCATTTTGCAGTTAATTATTCTCTCTCCAAGCACTATCATAAAGGAGCCAAGCAGCCACAGCCAGCATGAGGCTTTCAGGGGGATCCAAGACTGACGGTGGGGCTCTGGCCCTCCTGCAAACTGTTTGTTGGAGAAGCTCAAGCCAAAGCAAACAACTACCTAAGTCTGTTTGGAGAGAAGCATAAGGTAGTATGCATTGTGGAAGCATCAAAGGCTATGCCTTCCAACACATCTAGGTGTCCCACAGCTTTAGGATTCCACAGTATCCCAATCCCCTGAAACTGTGGCAGGTTCAGCAGCCTTGTGGAACAGCACACCACAATGTCCATCAGCAGAGAATCAGTGAAGAGCTTTTATGAAACCAATAAAAAACTTCTCCAGTGACCTCCACTATTTCAAGTGCCAGAGCAAACAACAAAATGGATGATTCATTTTCTCTCATGAAAAAGTAAATACATAGGAAATGTAAATTGCTAGCTTCAAAAATCCATAGCATCATAAACTACATAATTAAACTCCAATATCTGAAAAGTGCAATAGCTATCAAGTCTCATTTTTGCAAACAACAATTTCGGGATTTTTAGTACACACTTTCTAGAAAATAACACGGAAGCAAATAATATCCATTTATCTGTAGCAACACAAAAGGGCTAAACAATTTAAGTGTCAATCCAAACATATCTCAAAGGAAACACTAAATTCCTCCATTCATTTTTATAATGGAAAAACATATGCAATGTTTAATTCAGAGACAAGCCCCAAAAGTCTAGGACATTTGCATTTAAAGCTTGAGCAAAACTCATGGGAAGCATAACAAAGTCCTGCCCATTTCTTTAGAGAAAGCAAGCAGAGAATACACAAGCCCTGCCTGGAAAGCAGAGTGCTCAGGCTGGATCTCAGTGTGCATGGGGCTCTCACTGCCAGGCTGCTGAAGGTTTCCAGGCTACGTGGCACCAAAAGGCACCAATGTACTTTGGAAGAGGAGGGAATACCTGGCTGGTGGACTGCAACAGAGGTGCTTTCCCTGGAGCTCCTCTACAGACACACACTCTGCAGAACACCTCAGTTCCCCAGTGTTTTCTGCATTTACTGATAAACAGACCATTGCACACCATCCTGAAAAACATGCCACGTGCTTCATACTGCCTGCTGGAGAGAGAGGAAGGAAAGCATCCCTGCAACAGGGCTGAAATTACTAAAATTCAAAGCAAGGAAGTCTGCAGGGCCTGGTGTCTTGCGAGGAGTCCTGGCAGTTTCTGCCATTCTCCTCACTGCAGGTACATGTGTGTTAATAGAGAAACAGATCCGTAACACCACAACACAGCAGTCAGCTCCAGACTGTCTTCTTGGCACTGAAGAAACAGATGAATTATGCTGGACAAGCCAAATACAAAACATTCAACACAGTTGTCAGATCCGCATTTCAATGGCCTAGAAATATGATGTGCAAAAACGTATCCCCAGGGATCAGCTCAGCATCTTGCTTACCCTAATACCTCTCTCCAAGTTACTTGAACTACCACACTGACTTATTTACAAACTCCCACAGACAAAAAATCAGCTTCTATATTTAGTGGTTTATCACATATCAACCAAGATTAAAAATTACTAGCAGCACATTAAGTTCTAAGCAGCAAGGAGAAATGGCAGTGAAAATTAGAGCTGTATCTTCCACAAATATGCCAAGCGTTATGTGCTTTTCATTAGTTACACGGTACACAGAATTGCTTCTCACTTCATAACTTTATAAACAGATGGTTCTATCTCTCTCTCTCCATACTTAAGGGAAAACCAGAACTCAGTAAAAAGACTAAGATCCAAGGTTCTGCTTATGCCAGCGCCTACCTCATCTTTTTAAAAATATCGGATAAAAATACTGCATGGGACTGAATGACATAAAGAAATTGTTTCTCATACAGAGGTTAAGCTTACCCATGAACATCCATGTCCCAGAATGGACATGGCTCTCTGCCCAAACACCGTGTCCCGACCCAGCTCCAGTCACATGGCCAAGGCCTGGTGTGTCACACTGTTTATTGGATCCCCTGGAAGCTGCTTAGACCACAAAAACCTCAAACCCCATAGTTGAGATAAAGAAGCCAGATGCTTTTCTGCTAATCCCTGGTTTCCCACATTCTGGATAACTTCCCATCTCTCTGTTTACCATATATCAGATATTCCAGAGGACTAACCATCAGAGTCCTCTTCAAACACACCACTGAACTGAAGCATAATGGTGACAAATCCAACATGGATGTTAGCAAAACACCTCTACAGATTTATATGTTTGCTGTTCAAATACAGAAGTTTATTTGCTTTTGTGGGTTCTTTTTCTTCTCCTCCTTTCTCCTGCACTCGCTGAAGTCAAGAGTTTGTTTGCACACCAGGAAAGTAAAGGTGACACTGTAGATTTTACTTGCCTGACAACACTCAAGAAAACTCCCAATCAAGTGAGTTTCATGGCCAGAAATAATTCTTCCTTCCTCAAATCATATGCTAGCAGTTCTTTATTTCTTTATTCTATCATTACTGATGGAACATTAATGTTAATTTCTCATGAGGCATTCATGAAATCACAGGAACAGGCATTATGTATTTGCACTGGCTCTAACATACATGCCTAGATTATTTCATTTATTGAACAGTCAAAATATTGGCTAATAATTTCACTTGAGGGGAAAAACATTCAGAATCAACCCTCTACATTTTACCCACAGTAGAGTATGATTAATGGAACAAGAGCAAAAAGACTTTCCTCCAGGTTTTGCTTTTCCCCCTGTGCTCCACTGGAATTTTTGCTGGTCAAATCTGCAGAACTCCTAAGGTGTTGGTTTTGCTGCTGGATCTTTTTTGGTTGGTATGTTTGGGGCATTTGGGGTGGGAACACTTCCTTTTAATTCTACTGTCTCAGCTTTCAATCCAAACCACGTTTCTCTTCAAGAAATATATTTTTCAGAGCACATAACACACCATTTTTTTAATCTAAAGATTTAAGAACACTGGGGAGTTCTACACGTGAGTATCCCCATTCTGAACTCTAACTGATATGCCTCACGGGGATCTAGGGCATAATTATTTTCCCTGTGGAGGGTTTTTAACTGGTATGGCATAATCTGATTTACTGAAGAATGCTGTGACTTCTTACTTAGGTAAAAAAGGAATTGCTTTCACAGGGCATGGTCCTTATCTAAGAAAGCAGCAAATCCTGCACAATGAACACACCATTAGCAGTAACATAATCTTATCATGTGCATACCACACTCTCTTTTTAGACAGATCTACAATCATCAAGTAATTCACCCCTGGTTTACCTCGAGGTTAAACAAAAAAAAAGAACTAAACCCAAGAAGCTTCCATTTCACCGTAGGAAATTAAAAGCCTAGAAACTTAAATGGCTGTGGAGAAAATCAATATTTTAGTCAAAATTAGATTTTAGGAGTTCCTGGTATCAGATGTGATACCAAAAATGCAGGTTTCAATTTCAATTAAAAAGCAGCATCTGGATGCATAAAATCCCATTGTAACGGTGCACCTGAACCCCTGGAGAAACAAAGAAACTGGGAGAAGCCAACAGTCTTCTCACAAACCCAGTAACACATTACATCACATGAGAGTGGGGTGTGAAACACAGAAGGGTTCAAGTTATACCAACAGGCATTGGAAGTGAATGATTCAAGGGGAAACACCAATCTGTGATATTTTCAGCACATCACATTTCCTTGAGAACAATTTCCTTTCCTCCAAACTTGCATTTACTCAACAGGATAAAATGGACTTCTCAAGTTTACTATTGAACATAATAATAATATTTGCTCTTCATCTTTTATTTCAACTGCATTTAGCACAAGAGAGTAAGAATGCTTAGGCCACCACGTAAACTACAGCATTCCCCAAAGAACTAATGATCCTGAAATTATACAGCCCCAAGGCTGCAGCACACAGATCAGAGTCACAGAAACCACTGCCATCTTTGCTCCAAACATCTAACTGCACAAGTTTTGTGTCTCTGTAATTCTGAACATGACAAATAAAGAGTGAATTCAGCTTTGTTACTTCATATCTTAGCAGAAGGGTATCTGTAGCTGTGCCTTTTTCAATCGGTGATAATCAGAATTCATCCCTTCCTGTTCACATACATTACCACTTGATTTGGTTTCTGTGTATCTCTAGTTAAAGGCCAAAGCAGGTGTTGCTTTCTAAGAGTGAAAATATTCCAAATTTGCCTATCCCATTACAAAGCTCATTCAAACAGGTATGATTTCAGAAACAGAGCAGCACATTTCTGCAATTTGTATAGCTTTTTAAAACTCCCAGTCAACACAGACTATTAACCACTACAATGTCAAGCACAAAGAGAAAAGAGATTAAGTCTTTGCCCTGGATTTGCCATTTAGTCTCCATTTGCTACACTGACCTGTATAAATGGAATGTGAAGTTAGACTAAAGGAGCACAACTAAATGAGTATGCTGGGTGACAATACAGTGTGAGGTAATGGGAATGAAGTGAAGAGGTCATACCTGTGGGCACAAGGTCTCTATGTGATTAGCTGCCATTTGCACAATTTTCGTTCCTTCTTCATTTGTCGACATCGAACAAGCAAGATTAGCAACCTTAAACAAAATAAACAAACAAACAAACTTCAATCAGCAAACAGCCTTGTAAGGAAGGACACAGCCCCAGACTCTCAAACTTGTCAGAAAACATCTCTCCTAAAAGGGAAATGATTTTCAAGGAAGACATCTGAACCAGGAAACACTGGGATGACAAAGGCACTGTGGCAGGGGGTGACAGTGCCATGAAAGCCCCTGCCCTCATGCCAGGTGAGGCTCCCCAGGTAACAGCTGCAGAGTGCTCGTTAGGTAAGGTGAGGAGATTCCAAACAACTGAAGGCTTCAGCTAAGGTTCCTTCTGATCCTGATCCTGCCTGTCCATTTTTTAGAGCCCTTCAAATCACAGCCAGCTTTCTACTTTTCTTTTAAACTTAAGACCTTAAAGCTCAAATAACATTTGCCTTTATTTGTTGTAATGAAACACGGAGTAATTTATGCCCTGAGATACCTCCTGATCATTCTTTTAATTAGTGGTATGGGTTTCTACTGAAATCACATCAGTGCAGCTGACACTGAAAATATATATGAGAACTTGAAATCTGTGAAAGAGCAAGTCTATCTTCTGGTTCATTTTACTGCAGTCCATGGAGATGCAGCTTCCTCAGAATGAAACCCTCTTCCATGATGCTCCACAAGGTTAAACAGATGAAGGAAAAGAAGCCCTTGCTTCACTCACTGCAGCTGAACCCCAACAGGCTCCAAGAGACTGGTCTGACAAGGGCACAGGGCACTGGATACTGGGATTCACTACATCTTTTCATCCTGCTGGAGTTATCCAAGCCCTTCCATCAGCCACTACACTTGTTAATCACCACAGCCTTCCCTGGAGGAGCTGTATTACCTATACACCACTCTGATGTTAACACACAGAGCTCTGAGTGCTGCAAATGCCAACACAGGTACAAACAGACATGCACAGCTACTCTGGAATTATTCAAACCCCATGCAACGGGTTCTACAGCTCAGCTGATGCAAAATAAAGCCATGTCTTCATTTATCAACGTTTTAGGACACTACTACAAGTTCAATGATGATCTGTTGCCAAAGGCTTTTACTACTCTTTCTTAACTGATGTAAAGTAACTACAGGGCATTAGTAGTGTATAGACTAATGACCTTTCCTACTGCAAAGTCAGAGAGACTAAGTAAGACACTGTCTGGAGGGGCCAGAATGCAGGGCCTCCCTTGGACACCTGTGCCTACATAGAAATACTCCATGCCCCCATCCCTGGTATTCCAACAGAACTCACTGGTTCCTACCAAACAACTGTTAAGACTGAAGAAATCCAGTTTCCATAGGTGCATTGACAGAGTAATCTCTTTTATTTGAAGTAAACTGCCATGGGTTGGTTTTTCAATGCAGTATCTGAAAAAGCCTGGATTTGTTTCTATGCTTCCCCTCCCAACTCTTCAGCTGAAACTACCAAGACATGATTTGGTGTCGTCATAATACAACTCGAGGAGATGCTGTTCCCTCACCTCTACAAAATCAGCTCCTTTTCTTTGCATTGAAGGTCAGGTTTTCACTATTGGTCCCAACAACTACTTCACACTGCTTTGAGTATTTTAACTCCTCTGCCCCAGCCACTGAGCTGTTTCTGTATGGTCAATGTAATGCTGTGTTCATTCACACTACATTAATACACCATCCTACATAAACCACTTGACAAGGTTCCTGCAAACATTATTTCTCAAAGAGCTTCTCTATGCCTAAAACAGTAACACTTCAAAGCCTAGAAAACAAAAAAAGGCAGTACCAGCCATTCCAGCAGGACAAAATAAACCCTCAGAAGCTTTTTATCTCTTTACCATAAGGTTCCCCAGGTTTTTCAATTCATGATTCCCAGAAAAACTACACTTTCCATTCCTCAGGATCCACTGCAAACACGTGTGATACACAGTTCCTGTCTATCAGTAAGAATAATTTTAAGACTGAGTTCTCTGCTATAGGCAATAACTGTTTTGTCCCTGTCTTGATGAACAAGGCAGATATAGAGACAGTTCAGAACAGCTTTTTACCCTTTTTCCCAGTTGCACTGGGTCCAACATTTCAGTACAAATGCAGTCCTTGATTTACATTGTGCCATAAAGTCACAGAATAATAAATTAGGTTGAAAGAGCTTCCAGAGATCACATAGTTCAACTCCCTGTTCCAAATATGAGAATGAACTCTAAAGCAGTCCGTGCCAATGGCTCTGTGGAGCAGATCAGCATCTGGGGACAAATCATGTCTGCGTTACCAGACCACGTGAAGGGTAAGAAAGCATGGCTCTTCTACCTCCTAGTCCACAAGGATTCCCTTTTGTCTGAAGTCAGCAGCCATGAGGGGCTTTTATACAGAGAGGAAAAACTGTTTCTGATCTTATGCTTCCCCTCCTGACTCCTCAGCTCTAGGTATTCCTTGGTGACGGCCCAGTTCATAAATTCTCAAAGCACAAACATCAAACTAAGGATATAAGCATCAGGAATTTATGCCAGGCAACTTACAACAGCAAACAGAGGTTTGCATTATTTACATTAGATGTCTCTTAAAAAAATGTATGAAGTTAAAGAAAGTAGCATTGATTACTTTGGAATGAACACATCATGTTACATTTCTGATGTGTATTTGGAATTCACCCTACAGCAGTGGATTTAGTCCTCTGCCTCCCATTTTGATCAGTGTTATTAAACCCTTTGTTTCCATGAGAAAATGGGCAGAAGCTTTGCTCTCCTGGCATTTCAGCAGCACTTTTGCACATGCCCCTTTATGCATAAGTAACAGGGCTCCCTGTCAGTCTCGGCAGTGGCTGGTGGGCTCACAGCTGTTCCCCCCAAGAGACACTCCACACTGGCAGTAAGCCACTGGCATGGTCTCAGCCATCAGTGCAGTCAGCTGGTATCCCCCACACCAGCTCCTTAACTCACATCCACACCACAATTCCAATCAATCAAATGGAATGAGCCAAACGTGCACGTGTCATTCTTCCAGGCCCAGGAAAGGGCATTTAAGAACCTGAACTCTTTCCAGGCTGTAATGTTGCTACTAAGGAGGAGAAGCTGTTTCATCAATACTATGTGCCTAAATCCCATTAGAATGAAATCAAGCCCTGGCTCAGAGAAGACTCACCACCTTGCTGACATGAGTATCATACACATTCCACAGGTTTTTGCAATTGGAGAAACCTTCGTCACACTACCGTCTCTCCCCTAAGCAACATTAGCTACACAATGACATTGCATTCCTTTTGTATTCTCGAGACAAGAGCTCCCCTTGAAGAGACTTAAAGCCCAAGGACACTGCAACTTCAGAAACAAAACTGCAAAATGAAAAGCCAGTGACACCTCTCAGTCAGAAAATAATGCTTTCTGAAGAGCAAAGTTTGCCAGGGCAGAGACTAAGCCTTCCTGTAGGCTGGTCTGAGCGAAATCAGAACTTTATAGGAAAGAATGATCATAACCATTCTCTCCAAACATTTTTAAGATACTAAGAAAGCAGTTACACAGCTCTTCCTTGAAAACAAAGATCATCCCTGATGAGGTTTAACAACATCAATTAATACACTAAATAAAGTGCAGTGGGAAGAAGACTTTGAACTGAGCAGGTAAGTGCAGCACTGACAGTAGGCAAAATATTCCATTAGCCTGATGGATTTTTCAATTATGAAGGCCCCAGAGACTGTATTATTTGATACCCATTACCTGTACACAAAACATGTACCAACCCACGTTTCTGATTCATGAAGTTTCCTACAGGCACTTTCACTTGTGTATTTATTTTTACTATTGACTGAGGGTTTGTCTTCCTTTATGGGGGGATGGAGTTCCTCTCCTTAGAACGTGGTAAGCCACCAACTTTTAAAACTAGAAATTGTTGAAGAGTAAGACCTATGTATAGCAGATGCAATCAGTTAAAAAAAAAATCAACTAATCATATTACTCTTAGTGCCTTCCCTGTTACATGGAACACACGTGCCCAGGAGAGTGCACAGCTGGCAGTGCGTGCCTGAACTTTTTCAGGTCCTGCCCTTTATCAAACAATGGAAAGGAAAAGAAAGATATTCCTAGAGGCTGCTCTTTCAACCTCAGATTTCTAAATGCTTCCCACAGGATATTACAATGCAAAATACATACAGGCCAAACATCCTGGAGATCCAAGATGTAATCATTTGCAATGCCCTGAAGGCATCTCTTGCTGCAATCATGCAGTATCTTTTCTGTACACAAAAGAAAACTGCTCCCAATCCTTTAAGAACATCAGGACAAGTGGAAGTTCCCATGCCAAGTGAGGCTGCCTCTCCCGTGTGAGGAGCAAAAGGTGTTATCATGGCAATTCTGCTGCCAAGAAAGGGGAGTCCTTGGGTGGGAGATTCCAGCCATGACTCATGAGTGCAAGGCAGTGCTTCAGGAATGAATGCTGGTTCAGAGCTAACATCAAGCTGAGAGCACAAATGCAAAGGCAAGTGTCAAAGTGAGACTTTAAAGCAGTAAAGGAGTAAATAACCACTGCACAGCCTCACCACCTGTCTCATTCTCAGCTGAGAACAGCCTCACTCTTCTATTGTTCACACTGCACAGGAAGAACTAAATGTACCCACAAGGATTTTTTTCAGTCACATTCACTGTATTAACTCCCAAAAATAAGTTTTTGCTTGGGAACAGACCGTCTGCCAACTAACTAAATTCCTCTTCTGGAAATGGTACTAAAGGAAGCAATATGTTCTTTGGATGTGAACCCTCTTGCTCCACCAGTAGGAGCTCAGTTTCTCTTCATCCTTTTATCCAGACTCCAAACTCACTTACACTGAACATCATCAAGGATAATAAAGTTATTAATTCCAATATCTTCCTGTTGTCATGGTAAATACTTCCTGTCATCAAAATCTTTCAGTGAGGCAATACCCTCCAAAGCTCCACCCAACCTAAAGCTAACAGGTCCTTCAGCACACCACAGGCAAGGCTGAAGCCTGTTCTTTGTAGATGTTCTCAGTGTACTGTACAGAACTCTCTGGCAACCCAATCCCCCCATTTATGGCCCTACAGAGACTCTCAGTACCACCTACTGAGGGAGTGCATAGCCTTGGAGAACAAATGCTCTGTGGGTATTTGGCTGTTCTTGCTATATACTCCAAGTCAAAGCAGGAAAAAACAATTACATGTCTAAAATAAAAACTTACGTGCTTCAAATTTCCAGAAAATTTGTTTGGCACGAGATTTCAAATGCAGTCTTTACTAGAAAGCTTAAAATACTGATCTGGTAATTTTGCAGCTTTTTGGGGTGGTAGGGTTTTTTCAGATCCATGAAGCTTCATCTCTGTAACTGCCCAAGAGATGGGCACCAAATACCAACAAATCAATGGGGACCTGGGTGGGGACACCATGGACACAAAACCAGCCAAGTAATCCATTCAGGCAGAGGTTAATCCTGAGCAATCAATTCAGAAGGTATTTCAATTGTAGGAGAGCAGATGAATCCTGAGCTGAGAAATAACATCTGAATTTCAGCACTACAGCAGTCAGCAAAGTTTTAGATATAAATAAGATACTCTGTGTAAACTGATTGCAACTATTTGCTCTCCTCAACTATAAATGAGAAAGGTGCTTAGATAGTCTTTGCTTCTGATTTTGTGGTATACAGAAATATCTCCTGCAAGTTTATTATGCATTCTCAGTTTCTGCCACTAGCTTTATTCATGAAGCCTTAAAAAGGCTTCTGCAGAAAATGACTGTTCACACAAAAAGAGGCATGAAAAAAACTACAAAGGTCAACATTAAATAATGACTCCATACTTTTTCAAGGAAATAGCTACATTGATGTATATATGTCTTCCAGTCATTGCTGCATTTTTATATGCATTTATGATTACTATATGCATTTTTATGAGCTTGATAAAACTTACAGAGACTGGAATATGTTTATAGTGAAAAAACACATTCCTCTAGACTGAAAACTTACCCCCAGTGGACAATAAAGTAATATCACAATGTTGCTTGTTTTCCAGTCCATTTTCTACCATAAAACATAATTTCTTTCCAGATCAACTCAAGTAGTAATAGTTCGGGTCAAAAGTTACACTCCTAACTTTTATTAGTTTTTACTTCTGTGGGGATGAAGTTAAAAACTCTACTCGAAAATGCATGTAACATGTATTAAGTTGCTTACCCTGCCTGTCTTAGCTCTTCCTCTTGCGCTCTTCCAGAAGGATCCTTGAGTCTGCTCACTGAACTGCTGTGGGGCACCACACACCTGCAAGCCTTGTCACTCCCCAGCTGGTTCCTCTTAATTGCTCATCTCTGTCCCGCTCCCTTCCTGCAGAATTACACAGTCCTCCACTAATGCCACAATCACCTGATTGAACAACATCAGCTCTACCTGCTACACCTGAGCCCAATCACCGCCCCATCCCAGTGTAACCAGCCACAGATGTTACTCCTCAGAGTATTGTGTAACTTCAAACCTTCCCTGTGGAGCCTGCCAGAGATTCTGCTTCTGTAATTAAGAAGGGTATTTGAATACCAGTGGACCAGATGGTTGCTTTTTGGTTTGCTTTTGTTTCTCAGCAACACAACTGCAACTGGTTCATTTCAAGTTCCGTGTGTTCAGACAAGTGTTATCCCATACAAGTTCATTTAGGAGGCTTGATGAATTGGGCCTCAACCAAAATAAAAATGGACAATAAACACACACTACTCTGAGGCAAACTACCAGCCTTAGCTCAGCACCACAGCAAACATGGCAAACAAGGAGAGCTCAGCCACGCACAGCATTAGCAACTCCTTAAAGTGTCGGAGGGAAGGAGGGATCAAAACTCCCACCAGAACACACAGGAGTGCCTACAAACAGATTAGTGAACTGACCTCAACTGCCCAACACCAGTGGGAGTTGGGAAAATGAAAGTCAGAAATGATCAACCAGCTCTAAAACTACATGGAACCCTCCGTCTCCTGCACTTAAATAAGAAAGAGGAAAATACAACATATATAATAAACTGTTGATACAATACTCAGGATTTCAGGCCCATTTCTTCTACAAAACACAAGCAAGATCCAAAAACATGCATTAATATTTTTATAGTTTCTATTATTTTTCATATTTTAATAAATTAATTTATAAAATAAAATTATTAATTTTTTTATATTTTATATTAGGTATTAATCTAATTAATTTTTACAACACTTTAATAAATTTTTAATGAATAAGTTAATTCTTTTCTTATTGTTCTTTATTCAAATATTCCACAAAACAAACAAATAAAATATAAAAACAAGGATCATCCAACTTTTTCAAGACTCTGCCTGTGTCCATATCCAAAAAGCAGCACTTTGAAAGCCTTCCCAGAGCAAGTACAAGCCCACTGCCCCATTCAAAAGATGAAACTTACTGAAAAAGGCAGGTAAGAGCCTGAGGTAACTCTATATATAGTGTACAACCACCAAGCCCTCCTACCTCACACCAGTAAACACATCAGATGTGTTTAGAGTCCTTTCCACAGATGGGCTTTTCAGAAAGAAAAACACCCCTATTTCAAAACTTATCCTGAGTTAATTCTCTCTTTCGGTATTCTTAGCATCTTTCTCCAATCCACTTGTCTCCCTCCAACCTTTGGGACAGGTCAGCCCCAATTCAGCAAACACTCCCAGTACATTTGCACACAGGAAAAAAAATAAATACTATTTTCAAAAAGAAAAAAAAGTTGGTTTTACGCGTTACAGTTTATTGTGATAATTTCCCCCCCTCAGGCTTTCCAGCAGCTGAAATGATGGCAACTGCTTTTGCTAGAAGGAAAGTAAAGAGAGTGACTCAGAGCAATCTTTGCAGAGAAGACTTAATGACTACTGGAAAGCAAAGTGCAACCCCTCACAGAGCCTCACTGAGGGCAGGAGACAAGGACAGAACACAGACGTATAAATCTGTACCTACCATAAACCAAAGAGGAATTCGTTTCAGAGCGACACAGGGTACAACGCACCACCATATTACACAGAGCTTTGCTCTATTCTTGTCCTGCTTCCACCCACCAGGACTCGCAAAGGAGGAGTACAGAAACACCCACCAGACAGCTTTAAGGCCCAGAATAACACATAATAACCAAGTACCACCAAACACCGACCCAAAATTGCACTGTAGGCCCCTCACCCTCACCTGTGCTCCCAGAGCCTGTTTGTTGCTTGGTGCCCTCCTTCGTCCCAACACCGGCCAGTTTGTCTCCTCATGACTTGGGGGAAACTCTTCACATGCTGCTTTCTGCTGTTGCCTCTCCAGGATTGGGGCGGTAGAATTTATGCTCCGCAAAATTACAGATGCAAGTAGCAAGGCAACCAAACCTTGCTGCTTACTAAAGTGAAATAACTCCTCTTGAAGCAGCAAACCCACATCTTTTGGCTAGTTTTAGTGGCTCAAACTGCCCTGCCCGGGCTGGGCTGCAGAGCCCTCACGGTCAGTGCTGAGGGGGCACTGGGCACCACTGCACATGGGGGGCTGTGTGAGGGCATGATTGTGTACAGGTGTGTGTGATTGAGAGCCTGATTGTGTACAGGTGTGTGTGAGTGAGAGCCTGATTGCACACAGGGGTGTGTGAGTGAGAGCCTGATTGTGTACAGGTGTGTGTGATTGAGAGCCTGATTGCACACAGGTGTGTGTGAGTGAGAGCCTGATTGCACACAGGTGTGTGACTGAGAGCCTGATTGCACATGGGGTGTGTGAGAGCCTGATTATGTACAGGTGTGCGTGAGTGAGAGCCTGATTGTGTACAGGTGTGTGTGATTGAGAGCCTGATTGCACACAGGGGTGTGTGAGTGAGAGCCTGATTGCTCACAGGTGTGTGTGAGTGAGAGCCTGATTG
>WBMV01007505.1:166662-229568 GCA_013396655.1 Campylorhamphus procurvoides | reverse complement strand
ATTGCACACAGGGGTGTGTGAGTGAGAGCCTCATTGCACACAGGTGTGTCTAATGAGAGCCTCATTGCACACAGGGGTGTGTGAGTGAGAGCCTCATTGCACACAGGGGTGTCTAATGAGAGCCTCATTGCACACAGGGGTGTGTGAGTGAGAGCCTCATTGCACACAGGGGTGTGTGAGTGAGAGCCTCATTGCACACAGGGGTGTGTGAGTGAGAGCCTCATTGCGCACAGGGAGATGCTGCCAGGACAGCCCCAAGCCCGGCCACGTCAGAGAGGTCTGTGCCTGGAAAGCTTTAAAGAGCCCTGTCACTGGTCCATGAAAAGCCAACCTTGCTTTTCCAGTGCCCGTGGGTCTGTTTGCCTCTCGCTGAGTGTCACTGCCTCACCTACAGGGCAGGCAGCAGGTCTGCCTATGTACTGACTCTGTTCAAGAAGTTCCCATACTGCAGGGAACTGAAGGGCTAAATTGAAATTGAAGGCGATAAACACACTTAGGAAGCTTTCTGAGTTGCTCAAGCCAATAGTACATGTAGTGGCTACAAAGTAATTCCTTACTCCCTCATAATTAAATATATTCCAGTATATACTCCATAACTAAGTTGTCTGTAAAACCAAATAAATGTTATTTGGCTCTAGTGGTAAAAATCTCACCTGTGCCACAGACATAGTATATTCTTATGCACTACGTTATTACTGCATTACAGTTTATTTTTTTGCATTCACAATAGGCTACATTTCAAGTATCTTGTAAAATATAATTAACCCTCTGATTCCCTTTTACCCTGCCTTTATCCCTTAAATGAGCAAGTAATTTTTCTCAGGTGTATTAGTTGTTACTCCCCTCTTTGTGAAAGGTGCCATGAAAGCCACGTACACACAGCCAATTCCAACTGCAGTGGAGCTGGAGGAAGGCTTGGAGCTACTTCAATCTATATGGAATAAACGTTGCACTAACATAAAATGTCTCTGTGGACGTGGAAGCCTCCATTTCTGCTAATGGAGTTTAGAGGTTCATAAAACATTTTATATGAAACCCTGGACTAATTTTTGGTTTGTGATCTCTGGTCTAGGAAAGATAAGACCAAGCACAAAGAAGACATTTAAAACTGTTCATAAGCCTTGCAACCAAAACTTACATATGGAATCATATGTGATATCAGATTTCCAAGCTGCAGATTGCAGTGCAGTCTGAAGGATGTGTGGGCTCAGCCTTAAGATGTGGATAAAATTCAGACTGTAGGATTCTGATCAATTCACTGAAAAACCCCTATGAAAAGGATATTGAGAAGGGGCAAATAATTGACTCTTAGTCACTGTAAAGTGATGCACTGATGAGAAACAACAATGGAGAAAGAGATGGAGCAGTTACATTTCAAAGGAAACAAATCTCTGTGCAAGAAGTCCAGAATTAAAATCTATAAATGGCTCTTAATAAAGGGCTGACAGGGTGCATGTTAATTAAGCCAAACCTCAGAACAGTGGTCCACCCCAGAAGTGCATAGGAACTGTCCCCTCCCTGCACCACTTGGCTAAAAGCCTGGTGACAGTGTTGTGACAGAGGACAGTGTGTTTAGGGAAAGCACACCTGGATACTTGAATTCGGTCCCACTGAGCCCAGCAAGGAGGTTCCTTGGGCCCACCAAGGCCAGCCTGTGTTTTCCAGAAGGTTTCAGAAATTTCTCATGAACTCAGGATTTTGATTACTGGTCAAAGTTATTAAAAAGCAGCTTAATAATGATGTTAAAATGTGAGCAACGCAAACTCCTTGGAAGTAACTCTGTTGACATTATTGCACACTGCTCAGGTTTGGTGTTCAGATCCTTTCAGCAGGATGAATTACACCAAAGGGAAATACCTAACAGTATGTGACTTTTGTCTCAGCCAAGCTGGCATAAACAAAATATCCAACTTCCCTGTTAAACAAAGATCACCTGCCTTCCTTGTGATCAGAGATTCTGGGTCATGGCTTCCCACAGTGTGTTTTCTGATAATTTCCTTACCTTTTGCCCCAGCTATTCTTTTTTTTAATTTATGCTGTTAAGTCTGCATTATGAAAGGATTTGCCCTACTTTTTGCTTTCTTGTCTCAAATACAAGACATTAGATAGCTTCTCTAGGTACTGTGCACAAACTGCACTTCAGAACAAGAACACTTCTCAGTTATTCCTATGTATCCAAGAATATATTCATGTTATAAAGTACAATCTTGGAAAAAGTATCACTCAGAGAGTGGTGGAAAAAAATACTGGTTCAAAAGCCATTTGCCAGTGGTAAAATGCCCAGAAAGATTTCTGGAGAGGTGACTAAATTGAGCAAACAAACATCTTGCCTATCTTTTGGAAAATACTCTCAAAATTGTAGAATGCTTTGGGTTGGAAGGGATCACCTTGTTCCACCCCCTGCCATGGGCAGGGCAGGGACACCTTCCCCTATCCCAGGCTGTTCCAAGCCCTGTCCAGCCTGGCTTTGGACACTCCCAGGGATCCAGGGGCAGCCACAGCTGCTCTGGGCACCCTGTGCCAGGGCCTGCCCACCCTTACAGGGCAGTGTTTTCTTCTTACCTAATCCAAATCTCCACTCCTTCAGTTCAAAACCACTACCAGCAAACTTTCTCCTTTAACAGGTGTCACAGCATCCATATTCCAAGGGAGGAAACCCAATGTGCCAGCAAACCCTAGCAAGTGCACACACTGGTAGACTTCTTTGCTATTTAAGAAGCACAAGCTCTAGTAAAAATGATGTTACCATTTCGATGACGTGTTCCTTTTTTAGTACCTTTGCAATTGTTCTGCTATAGGAGACTGGCTCATTACAGATCACTATATCAAAACAATGAGACTTCTGGGGATGTAATGGAATCACAATTATCACAATTTCTAATATTCTGAGGAAGTTCTAAATCTGGTCTTTGCAGTAATGTAAGGAAACCAGTCCCTGCCAATGCCCTTGTGTCAGCTCTCTGTACACTAGCACCAAAAATGTTTAAAGTGTCTCCTGGTGGGGAGTCTGTTCCCCTTGTTGAGCTCCCATCACTTACAGCACAGCCTGTCTCACTGGACTTGCTGCCTGCCATTTCTACCTGCTGAAATATGCCCCTCACACACTCAAAGGCTGATAAATCTTTGGGTTGTTTACCTTTTGTTCCCCTGCTTCACACTTATGCAATAAAGGCTGTGATTAAGAGGATTAATGAAAATGTCACCATTCATCACCTGAAGCTCAATCACTAATAGGAAAGTTGGACCTTATTTGATTAATTACATAGAGGTGCAAAAATTCTCCCATTATTAATTCAGGACTTGCTGCAAAATGCTAGAACTCTCTGAGGCCTTCCACAGGAAGGTTCAATGTCTTCAGGTTTACATACATTTACAAGTACATGCTTGCCTTTAATTTATTGAATTAATTTTCTTAATTCACCGTTTTGACCACATTAACTCTCCATTAAAACATCCATCTACCAGCTCCAATACATCCAGAACGAGTTACCTGATTTCAAAAGCCTCCTTCCTTCCTGTCACCCCTCAGTTCCTGTTGCCAGACTGTTTCTACTGGAACATAAAGCATTTTTTGCCTTTAAAGCAATTGTGCATCACTCCCGTGCTACCTTTAATTTCAGCAATAGTTCTGAGTTCAAAGGGACCCACAAAGAGCATCAACTCCAGCTCTTAAGTGAATGGCCCATACAGGGATCAAACCCATGACCCTGGTGTATTTTAACAGCACCTTGCTCTAACCAGCTGAGCTAATCTCAGGGTTTCAAGCATTAAAAGTTTGATTTTTAAACAGTTGCAGGAAAAAAAAGTATCTCTAAGTAAAATGGGGAAGAGTATTTTTGATTTTGTAGTTAGATGAGTATTGCTTGCTACAGAACTATCTAATCACAGATTTTCTAGAATCAGCAAAGTCGGCAGTCAGATTGCTACAATGGATCCACTGAGATCCTTGGCTTTAAGTGAAGTGCAGCAATAAAGAACTACAAGAAAGGAATCTCCACTGCCTGGACCTCCTGGATGTGCCATTAATGGAACCCTGCCTGAACAGGCAGGCTGCACACAGGGAATTCTGAATGGGAATTCCCAATCACACAGACCCAGGATGCACAGAAAAGAGCAAACTAAAATTAGGTGGTGTTCCACTCAAAAGCAAAGCATTAACTCACTAAATAAAGAGTTGAAAAATAAAAAGCATGTGACAAGAGAGGAGAGTTCATTTGTCCAGGACAGACTGACTGTACAAGTTAGTATGGCAATGTAATGAAAATCCACTTCCCATTCATAAATATTGTGCTTAAAAGAGCTTATCTTATTTACAAACATGTTGTCCCAGTCTGCTCACAGGTACATTTCATTCCCCAAATGCTGACCAAGAGCCTCCATCCCTATCTCCATATGCCAAGTGCTTGATGCTCTCTGAAGCAGAAACCCCCCAAGCCCTGAGTCCCCAGATCTCCTGTGTGCCCCAGGGACAGGGCTGGGGCTGCCCCTGTGCACAGCTAACACACACCAAACCAACACCACAACACACACGGGGATAAACTCTCCACTTCAGGGTCTTCAGTGGCTGTTCTGGCACAGATGGGACTGTATGATGAGACCACTGGAATTATGTTGGGGGTTAAAGAAGAGTGGGAACAGCAAAAGGGCCAGCAAGGAAGTGACAAGGCCTGGACTTGGATCTTACATTTGAGGATGAAAACAATTTATTTCTCTCTCTATATTTTTATAATTCAGGATTTTTTCTCCTTTACAGCTTAGGAGAATTCATCTTCAATAGATGTGGATTTGCTGAACTGGAGATGTTTGTATGAACTTGCAAACTTGTTTTTTGACCAACACTGTCCTGCATGCCTTTCCTGTTCTGTATCAACACATCACAACAATGATGTGCTGTTTCTGACTGTCCATTGTTCATAATAGATTGAACCTTAGATATCCTAGTTCCCAGAAGCCAGCACTGTCGTATTGCAATACAGTCCAAACTGAAAACCACAAGGAAAAGAATCAGGCAATAGGCTAAAGCATCAAATTTATGTATCAGTAGATGTGCAGTCAGTGTTCTCAGATCCAAGCACAGAGAATATGATATATTCGTGTGCCGAGAGAAGAGATGAAGCACACAAAGCTCATTTCATCAGCACCTCCACTCCTCCTATCAAATCTCTCAGCCCCTGCTTGCTACAGCTGACCTTTCAGCACTGCAGAGGGAGATTTGCATCTGTGCCAAAGGAGAAGATAATCAGAGGATTCTTCCCTGCTCCGTTTTTAATCTCCAGTCCCCCCAGCCTCTCACTCCTCCTCTCAGAAAGCATCACATCTCTGTGACAGATCAGCTCACAACAGTGGCCAGGTTTCCCAGGCACAGCATTTCTAGTCACTCAGGGTGTGCTTTTCCCCTCGTGCACACTGACATTTCAGTCTCCCTTGCTCCCTCAGCAGCAGAATCTGGTTTCTGTCCTTGCAGAGGGAAACACGGGTCAGAACCTCTAGTCACTAAAGACACACATCTTACAGGGGGCTATCCAGTACAACAGAGTCCCTTAAGGCTTTTCATTATTATTGTGTCATTTTCATAATTTAAATAGTGTTTATATGCAAAGCAAAGTTTTAAATGTCCTAAAAGTCAAAACTTCTGAAAATGTTTCCATATAATCCGATATTTCCATTAGATTTGCAGTTTAATGGCAACAAATGTAAAGGCATTTCAAAGCACAAACTGTCAAATCTCAAAGCACATCATTGTCATATTTTGAAATATTTTTTTCAAAATTGCTACATTATAATAAGGAATTCCCACTAATAAGAAGCATTTTCTAGCAAAATTAAATAAATAAGTAAATTGGGGAATTTATTTTAATCAAGGCTCACAAACAAAGACTTGGAGTGCAGACAGAGTCTTAACCCAAATCTGGTTGCTTTTTTCATCCTGCAATATTTTCTAGTTTTCCAATGTCACAAAATCAATATTCAGACTTAGAAGTATTTGATGCAGTATATGAGCAATATAAGGGACTGAAGGCCTAGGAAAAACCTCCACCTGAAGAGTGTTTACCATGACCCTTGGTACCCATGGAAAGACCTCAGCAGCTGAGTGCTCATTTCCTAGGAGGGAAATGCCCAATCTCGTGGCCAAAGCAGGCAGTTTAACATGGGGGGTTGGGATATTTTCACTGCATGGCTGGGACTGTTCCCCTTGCTCCACACACCACAATGCACTCTCCACATCTGCAGCCCAGGGACTCTGGGTCGTGCACTGACTGTGCAGCTGTGACACTGCAGAGATGCCACCCCCAGTATCCCAACCACCCAGCCCCAGTCTGAGCCTTTCCAACACCAGTGCTGCCCACAGAGCCCCAGCTGGTACTCCTACCCCAGGCTGGGCACCCTGTAACAGCAGCCAGAACCTCAAGGGTAGGAGCAGAGGGTAGTTAATCAACTCAGCAGAGAACAAACAAACCCACCAACCAAGGAAGAAGATATTACCCTTAGTTGCTGCTATTCCTGGAAACATTATTGCCCCAGACATGGTGTGGGGGTCAGTCTTCCCATTCCCCTGATGATTTTACTTCACTGAGCTTACACACGTGCTGCTGAACTGCATTGTTCTGCTACCTCTTCAAGCAATTTTTAAAGCAAGGAATGTGCCTTCCAAATGCTAATTCAGAAGAGAGATATTTTAAGAGGTACTACTCCTCAAGCCAATTTACGAAGGTCACTGGCCTATGAAGTTAGTGTTTGTTTCCTAAATTACAATACGAGCAATGTAGCTTAGAACAATTAACATTTCATATTCAAAGATGGGGGGCAAAAAAAACAGCATCATCTTTCTCAAGACCTATTGTTTCCATTAAAGAAGTTTGCATTTTCAGATTAAACCAGAAACCACAGAAAATATCTCTTGACATTTCAAGTAGTACTTTTAATTTCCATATCAAATCCACTGTTGGATTAACCTTTGTGAGAAAATGAACTTTTGTTTTTATAGTGTCCAAGTCAGTTTATTGTGTTTATACACAAAGCATTATCATAAACTACCCTGCAAACATCCTTGATTTTCAAAAATAGATTCAAAAACTGCACTGAAACCCAGGATATGTCTGATAAAAACTGCTCTGTGAAGTGTAAGAAATTGCAACATGCTGAATGTCTCAGAACAGACCAAGGGTCACCTCTCGAGGTACAGATCATTTCAGCTCACTTCAGCTGCCCAGAAATCAGACATCCAGACCAGGCTACTCATTTAGTCAAAGGAGAGACAGGCAGTTAATGCAAGCAAGAGAAATCCCTGGGAAATCTTTATCCTGGGTTAATTTGGGGAAATCTCTGTCTTGGGTTAAGAGTAAACAGGGTAAATAAGGGTTTCAATGGAAAACAGACCAACACAATCAAACCTCGGAATACCTACTTGAGTTTTTCGGTTTTGAAACACAGACAACACAAGTGAAATGATGAGATGGCACTGGTGGGTGGGGGGACAGACCAGTACTGTTAGTGCAGGTTCTCACCTGGGCAGACAGTAAATGCTCAAAGTGGAAATAACACAAACATCAATGGTTTGTTCTGCTTTAAAATGGACCTCCATCCCAACCCTGTGGCCTCAGAATCATTGCATTACCTATCACCGTTGGACCTGCTGGCTGCAATACTAAAATCAATTTTATGTGACTGGAGATCTGACTAGACAAGTGCACAGGTCTTTGTGGTCCAGATCCAGGATCTTGTTTCATAAATCCCTGCAAGCAGGTGAAATACCATGGAAGGAAAATTTAACACTGATGGTTTCATCAATATAGCAACAACAGCATATTTATAACTGAGCCATAGAATAAAAGCATCTATTAACATTAACAGAGGGCATATTAGAGCAGGGGATACCACTGTGCTGATTCAGTTCCCTGCTTATTTTGAGAATGCAGTATCCTGTCTCTCTTACAACATGCTGTCCTGTCTCCACTGTGACACCAGTATTATCAAATCCATCCCTGGTGCCACAGTGAGATGAGAGCCCAGCCCAGCAGGGCTGCTCTGAAGTGTGTGGAACTCGCTTAGCTGGATCCTGTTGGATGGGATAAAGCTGAGACACTGCTTTTTGGGTAATGAAATGACCGTGGGGGGGTTCACTTCTCTATACAATATATTGTCAGGCTATGAAATTCCTGTCCATGGCATGGTAGAGATGTCAAAGGTTTACAGTGGGCCAAGGGGTTCTTCTCTTACCACGTGGTGCCCACAAGCCATCCAGCTCCTTGGGGGCCACAACTACATGTCAGTGGTTAAAGTGCTACACAGCTCTACTGCAGCTGCCTGATGTCTCCTCCACCTCTGTGTTCCATGCCATTTGTGCAACATTTCCTTCTTAGTTGTTTGGCTTTTGAGGTATTTTACCTCCAGCCATTGCCTCTCAGCATGCCATGGCCAGGCACGTGCCCCCCATGATCTGGCACTTCAAGGCCTGACTGAAGTTCCTCTCAGCTGCAGAGCTCAAGCCCATTTCTGCAACAGCACAGCTGCCTTTACAGATCATGGGTCACAGCCTGGAAGTTGTAATGGAGTGTGTTTGTTTGCCTGCCCTTGTAACAGTGAAGGAAATAAACCACAAAGGAATGAAAGTGAGGACTCTCCTCCAAACATGCAAATCGTGATTGCCATTTAAGAACCTTCTAATAAAAGAGATGCTTGTCAACCTCTTCTCATAAGCTGTGGAAATTTTGTACTGGACTGGATCTTGAAATAACCTGTCACTCCCATCAAGACCTTACAGACAGCAGACACCACCACCACGTTATGAAACTGTTCCTGGCAAAAGGCTGGGCAGCTACCCCAGAGGGGACACGTGATGGTTATCTATTAGAATTAGAACAAACCCAAACATTCTTTGATAAATAAAGGGATAACAGAAATAGCAGGGATTCAAAGCCAGCTCGTCTCCTTCCCATCTGTCCCTGACTCTTGCAGAATCAGGGGCTCTGATTTGGGTAGCACTTTTGGCTAGACCTGATTTCTCCAGCATTTCCATTACCCACAGCAACATGTCCAGCTGCAAACCAAGCTCCAGACGCATCCAGCACTTCTCACTTCTGAAAAGTGGGTACTTCTGAAGGACACACACTCGTGAAAACCACAGTTAGTCAGATCTAAGACTACCCATTATATTCCTTGGCAAATTAAAGCAACAGTGCACTGCTCTAATACATCACTTTAAAAACACATATGCTATCAGATTCACACAGGTTTTAGGCCACTAAAAACCAAAATATGCTTCCAATTTACTAATATATTTAAATGGTATTTCATTTATATCAATGTAATTGGCACTACACTTTCCACAAAAGAGCTACCATAATTCCTTCCCTTGGATGATGCTGACGGAAATGACTGAATTTTTCTTAAAGATCAGATAATTCTGTTTCTCTGTACAAAGCCCCTTTGTGGCCACTTGCTTAGCTGTGAATGCTTTTCCCTTTTTGTTTTGTTTTCCCTCTGATAGGCTCACAGTTGATGGATGCAGTACAACCACCATCTATTTAAATTGCTGGAGAGTTTAGCAGCTGATAAATAGAGTTTATCAAAAAGCCATCACTCAAGCTCTCACTTAGAGATACCGGTAAGTGCATTAAACCAACGTAAGCAACTTCCAAAGGAGACACTTCAGTTCCAGTAGATACAGAGCAGATAACTTCAATTTTACTGTATGACAGTTGTCAACAGCAGAATACAACATAAGCACCAGTAAAGTGACATTTGGAACAACTCTTTCCACCAAAGGAGGTGGCAGTGTGTAAAGTCTCCCTGAGAGGCAGTCCCTTAAAACATTTTAAAGGTCTGTTTTCTTTGGTGTAGGCAGCATGTTGAGACCCAGCTTTAATGTACCCATGCACACATACACAGTGTGTATTTACACACACAGCCAGAGCAGGCCGTGGTGTCAGAGAACAGCTTTGGGGCTGTGTTTGCACTTCCATTTGGTTTTGCAGCATGGTGGAAATGAGACATTCCTGTAAATCAGAGAATAACTCCCAGCCTCATTCTGTCATTGCACAACCACAAAGACAAACAGGCACACAATACTCTACTCTGGCTTAACTCTTCACCTATTTGTATTTCATTATCTGTAGATCACTCAGGTTGGTTAATTCTGAGCCAAATCCTTTTCTTAGGTCAATTTTCAGCCACAAAGGGAATCCACTGACTGTTCCCATTTTGGCATTACTGCACACCAAAGCACCAAAAGCTAAAAACCCCACAGACCTTACCAATGTACTTCTTACAGGCACTTGAGATAACATTGCTGCAAATTCCTGACTTCAGTATTCCAGCAGTGTTTTCAGGCTCCAGTTTGAAGGAGTTTCAGTTTCTCAAATTACAATTCCACACCACTGAATTTCTATGCAATGAAGTCCTATATAACCACAAAGCCCTCTCTCTATCTTACTGCACAGCATTATATAAAAAACAGAGTATGGTTACTATTACCCTAGGCCATTTATTTATTTGTTCCTAAAATGCCAGCCTGAAATGTTTCCTGCTATCTGCCAGCAAAGGCATTGTTCAGTGGCAAGTCACTTACACCATATATTCCAAAAGACAAAAAAAGTGCAATCCCATCAAACCTACCTCCACCAGCCTGCTGGTGTGTTCTCGGAATATAGCAGCATATTCCTTTATTTCCTTCTCTCTTCCATTTTTGGCAGCTTCAATGAGGACTAAAAGTGGCACAGTGGTATCTAGGAAGGAGTCTGAGATGTGATCTATAATGGCTTTCCGGAGCTGCAAAAGAAAGCATTCCATTAGTACCTGCTAACTGGGCTATTTATTAAAGTCTGCTCTAATTATTGCCCATTAATATTTTATAACATAAGCACATACACACTGCATTCCTGTGTTATTTGCAGGATTATGTGTCAGAAACCTACTGCAGCTGCAATTTATCTCTCTCACAGAAAACTGTACTTAATGTTGGGACAATTTGACTATTTCACTACCTCAATATGCATGTCTGCAAGTGTGAGTGTGTGAGTACAGATCCATAACACACTTACAACATACCCTAGTTCTGTTGCACTCAAGGGAGCCATATAAGGGACAAATACTCACCTTCCTTGAGGAACAGAACAGACTATTTAAACAATTCCACACGTACGAAATTAGTCAGACCAGATCTCCTGGGTATTCTGCCTTGTAACTCACATGCCAAGCCAGAAGTCTGTTTGATTTTACAAAAAGTAGCCTCCATCATGTGTTCTCTTAACTGTGAAGTTACTCAAATATTTCCTTGTTGGGAAGCCCAACCTCAGAGTGATCTGCAAAATGGTGGCCTTCATGGCAACTGTGTCAGTGGGGTTACTGATTATGCCACCTGATAATGTATTAATAGACCAAGAGGAACTATAAATGAGTCTGACGTGCAATTTTTCCCAGCTAAAATTAATTGTTCTCGAACGTCTTACTGAAATCATGAAAGAGGTGTAACATTCTGCTACAAATTATCTCTCCTAAATTAGTTTCAGGTAAGTTTACAACTGATCTCTGGGCCATCCCTGCATGTTATAAACCCATACATGACAGTGCTAATTTAATCACGGGACACGACAACAAACATACCCACTGGAACAATGTACCTACATTATCAAGGTCACTGAGCTCCCCCCTGCAGAAAGGTTGCCTTTACAATATACAGAAAGGGCACTGATGGGAACAGCAAAGCAAACAAAATGTGAAGCTCTCACCTGCTGACAGGGTTGTTCCCAGAGCACATTTTCCCTCATCATTTTGCCCCAATGCATCCATGTGAAAACTCAGCAGAAGTAAAGGCTCCTACCACTAGAAAAAATACAAAATTCCCCCATCTTTTTGATGCTGCTGTGCTTTAAGAGAGGACAGTGACCACACAGCAGAAATAACAGCAGAGAAACGTGCTGACTGGCAGGACCAGACTCAGCCATGACCTGCAGCACCAGCTTTGGGATCACCTCACCATCTCAAGCCAGCCCTCACTGACCCACCAGGGGACAGACACATCTTCCCCCCAAATGCAGGCAGTTTATTTCTGGAACACTTCCTTTGTCTCCTAACTATACTACCTGGATGCACTGCACCTGCTGCAAAGGGACACAGACAAAGGCTGTGCCATCCCAACACAAAACTGGATTGTTTTACATTCTCAGCTTTATTCAGGCTGGAATTAAAAAACAAGCAAACAACCCCCCCCCCCAAAGCAACAAAGAAACCCCAAACCAAATCACAAGATACAGAGAAACCCCCATAAATAAAAACCAAACAGCTTTAAGAAGTACTGAGAAGTTTCACTACTGGCACAGGATGTGTTGACCCTGCAGCCCTGAAAAGCTGCCTGCTGAAATGTTTTTGTTGGGCAGGCCCAGCTGCAGAAAGCAGACATCCTTGCCTGTTCAAATGAAGCACATGGCTGTGACCTTGAGGAACTCACAGTTTAAAGCTTAGGACTGCAATTTACAACAGAAAGCAAGAAGCAGCCGTGGAACCATTACAGCCATGGCTGATGATTCCTTATCTCCCAGAGAAATACTTTGTGGTTCTGCACAGCCCAGGCCGCAGGACTGTCTCAGCATTAGTGTATTACTTGAGGGCCAGGACTGTGATAACCTCAGTCACATCTGTGGTGAGCTCGAGGCATCCAATTCCAAACCAGCAGCCCAATTTTACCTCTCATCACATAATTCTTTGCTATAGTTTTTACTGGTTTGCTTGGCTTAATTAACCTTTCACATATAAATCATCATTATTATTTTGTTCCAAGAAATCCTCTATCCTGCAATTAAACAGCAAATTGCATCTTCCAAAAAAAAAAAAAATAAGGAAAAAAAAGAAGGCTAATGCCGTGTCTTTGCTGAATACAAACAAGTTTGAAATGATGTTCCAGTTTCGGCTCTGCAAAGGAATACACGAGGCTGGGATTTTCAAAGGATGGCTCGGGCAGCTTTAAAGAACCAAGAGCAACAACACTGAATAAAGGAAGGAAAAGACAAAAGAAAAAAAAAAAGGAAATTCTGAAGCAATATCTATTTCTTTTCATCTTAATCAAGCAATCATTTTTTTCCATGCCTCAGTAAGTCTGACTGTGGGCACCTCTGGAGCAAAATGCCAAAAGCTCAGCAGCCAGACAGAGAGGCTTACACACAAAGGACAGCACCAGCAGTGCTAGCAGGCAATGCCAGAGAAGTTATTGTGCTATAATTAAACTTCTCTCAGATTTGTAAATGAAAGAGACACCATCCCAAGAGGGAAAGCAGGGGGAGGGGGATGTCTGACAAACTGTTTTATTTTGAAGATGCAAGGTCTTGTTCTTACCCTCTGAGCAGAGCGTTAAGAGAAGCAGAAGCACAGAGAATTTTTGTTTTGATATCGAAATGCATTAAAAAATAATATAGAAACATGTTGTTTATAAAACATGGGGCATAAGGTGCCAAAAACAGGGAAAGGTAGAGAAGAAAATGCCAGCAGCTGTTTACAACAGTATTAAACATCAGTGGCCTGATGAGCACAGAAAACTGTGTTTGCCTCTTGCCTCAAAAGACTATCCTGGCAAAAGTCCTGGACAAACTCCAGGTTAGTTATTACTGAGGCTCCCTCCTTCCTGTTCCGAGGGATGCCAGGGAGGCAACCTCCTCTGGGTTCAGAAAAAGCTATCCACGAGGAAGAAGTAACACAGATATAGAAGAATATCCAGAGAAATAACATTTACAAAAACAATGAACCAGCCAGAACTGCAGAACCACCATAGGAGAAACATCTTTGCAGTCTATTCATGCTACACTGGGAAACAACTGGGAGGCAAGAACAGAGGATGGTAATTTCCCATAATTAGAAATTAGAATGAACAGGCAATTCCTCCCCAAATATTCCTGCTACGCAGGGAACAGCGACCTAGGTGAAACTGCACACACAGAAATGGCATGCACAACTGTGGCACAAAGCCAGCAACAATGCAAACAGAGCAGAACAGTTTAGAATGCCCCCAAGCACTGGCCAAGGGCCTGAAGTGAAAGCAAGGACCTTCCCTTGGAAAGCCAGAGAGGTTTTACAGCCTCCAGCACACGCTGATACTGAGGTGGCTGCTCTGCCTTCAGCCCTACAGAGGAGTTCCAAGGGGGCCCAGGGCACAACCCCCAGCACCTGGGAGATGGTTTCCTTTACTGGGCAGACTGCAGAAATGCACCTTCCTAAGGGTTCATGTTTAACCCCATCCCCATAATGACTGAGAGCAAGCACACTGTGCCCACCACAGACCCCAATCCACTGCAGGGCCCTGATGGAATGCCAGAGAAGGCACACAGGATCATTTAAAACATGCATTACAAAAGCTGTAAGAGTAGAGCAAACAACCATTTTCATGTTTCTTCTAAAACTGCTGGGAGACAGAATAATGAATGTTCACAAGTGAAAGCAAGTAAGACTCTACAGCAATATCTGCTGGCACAGAACTCACAATTTCACGTTTCCCAGAGCAGGAGTCAGGCATTCAGGAAGCACCCTTCCTAAAACAATTCTTATGCCAGTCACACGTATGAACATAAAATAGGAAATAGATGAAATACTTCTCATAAATACCTTCCACTGGCAAATGTCAAGAAGCCACCGAGCTGTTCTGGTTAGAGAAAATTACTGGTTCTAGATTGGCTGTAAATTGGGCATGATTACATTCAGCCTGAGCATTTTCCAAAGGTTTACAGAAAGACACAAATTGAATTAGTTAACAGCTTTTAACCACCGTAACAGAGTCAATAAACTGTTATAAGCTGAAGTTTAATTAACTCCTGGAGAGACTGCAGGACAGAATGGGATTGTTCCTCCACACACTGAGTTTGTGAGGCAACTCGCCAGGGCCCTGAACTGAACGTGTTTTTGGCAGAATTCAAGCAGAAACCGAAGAGCTAGTTAGATGCAAACATATAACTTTTTCACAATTTTTTTAATATGATATTCCCCTCACCTTTCAAGGCTTCCCTTGGCTGATGATGGGAGCAGAAAGGAATTCAGTCCCCATTTTGAAGCCAGCACAGGCTGGCTTGTGAGCCTGTGCACAAAGTGAGGAGGGACAATGTTCCACCAGAGAACTGATAAATGGCCACAGCTGGAGACAGGATGGAAGCAGTGTGCTCATGCTCTGTGAAGCCAAAACCTTCCACAGAGCTGGGGCAGCCTGGCTGAAAGAACTACTGGCTGTCCAGCTGTCTTTTGTTTTCAAAATTTTTATATATATATATATATATATTTTCTGTGGAATCTTCAATTATTTTTTTAATATGGAAAAAAATCTTTCTTTTCAAAATGCATAAACTGAAGATGGGAATTTCAAAAGGCACCCTTGAAGACCCTTCTGTGCCTTCTCCTGTGCCCAGGGTGCTCACCTGCCTGCGGAGCTCCCTTGTCTTCTTGCACATGCTGTCTATGGCAACATTCAAGGCATTGCTCCTCTCCTTCTTGTCAGCCTGGAAGAGATGGGACAGAGAACACAACAGTGGTTAGCTGGGATTCCTCAGCAAGCATGTGCTTTGTGTCCTCACCTCAGCAGAGCACTTGGGAAACTCTTTATGCATAAACATTTTTCCAACCTTTATACGTTTCTAGAGCCACTACCACAATATTCACAGAATGCCAACCTGTGATGTTAAGCATAATTTGCTGAATGAAAACACATGCTTTAGTAGCAGGGTATAGGAGCAAAATTAGGCACATTATTCTGGGCCTGGATTTTGAAAACCAGGCTCTCTCAGCTTTCCTGCATTCACCTACTGGTTTTTATCTGTAAAATACATGTAACAGCAGCTATGTGGCTCCCTTGCAAAGGTCCTAAAAGCAATACCCAGCTCCTGTTCCAATGACATTTTAAAACCTGAAACATTTTACAAGCACTAAGTCACACTGTAATTAATACTCCACTAAGTGAAAATAAGTATTTTTAATTAACACTGGGTAGGCTGAAGACAAAGCTGGGCACTGCCAATAACACAGGCCTATCTATTTCACACAGAGACTGCAGCAATGCTGCTACCTTCAGGCTTGGTTGGGGTGCAGAGAGAGCTCAAAGGAATGTAGGTACTCTGGGAAGGGGTTTAATTTCACTTGTTTACACTCCTGAAGTGATACAAATCTTTACCTGATAGCTGTATTGATCAGGAGATTATAAAGATGATTTGGGCAGGACTACTTAAGTGTTCATCTAATCTCTCCTAGCACTGAGACTAATAGACATGAGCTAAATTTTTAAACAATTACATTAAAAAAGGATCTATAAAAGGATACAGTCAGCCATAAGTTTTAAACATTAGTATTCATTACATCAGTCAATGAACACTCCCCTTTCAGCCATAATCCAGAATTCAGTTTCAGCACAGAACCGAAGCCCTCTCATCAGCAGGACTAAAATAAACAGGTGCAATGCAGCCAGTTCTTTGGGTCTGGACTGATAAAAGTATTCACAAGGATCTACCTCAGCCTTGCACTGCACTCCTTCAGCTCCCCTTACAGTCAACAGAGAAATCACTTCTGCATCACCTCTGAAGGTCTTGAGTCTCTGTTCAATACACAGGGTGATGACAGAGGAGAACTAATTTGGTAGGTTGAGGTTTTGTCTTGTAAATAGACCCTCAAAATATATTTAAAAACAGCAAAAAAATCCAAACCCACAAACTTTTAAAAGCAAATTGTAATAGGCCTTCATGAAGCACCCTGGGTATTTAGAACACACCCACCTGAAGTAGGTATTGGGATTTCAGATATTAAGTAGTTCTTTTCCCAAACCAATCATACATGTTCAAACCCACATCTGTACATTGTGGAGCAAAACGGAGCACTTCCATGACGAGAACATATACCCTTCTGAACCCTGTATTTCAGAAGAACTGGAGTCTTAGCTATAACCATAAAACCTGCTTTATTTCCATGCTAAGGGATTCCTTCAGGTGTCTGTGTCTCACACGCAGTGAGGAGGTGCTGCCCCTGTGTTCCTGCAGAGCCCTGGAGCAGCACTGGGATGCAGCCAGAGCCAGCACAAGTGACACTGAGCAGTGACACTGAGCAGTGAGTGTTCAGCCTGGAGCTGGAGCCTTCCTGGGGACTGTTAGGGACTGTCCCCTCACACAGGTGTCTGTGAAGGAATAAACACACACAGGTACCAGCAGTGCAGGGTTCTGAGCAGCACACCAAGGCAAGGCCAGCTGTAGCAGACACACCTGTGTGTGCCTCCCACCACACACACACAGAGCAGGAGCAATTCAGCTGACAGGCACCCTGACCTTCCTTCCCTTAAACACCCCTGTGAAGGGTTATTGCAAACACACAGCACAGTGTGTTTCCTGATGATTGAGGGTATTCAGGTGCAACTTCATCTTGCCTTGTTGAACTTCCACGTTAATCTAAAACATAAATTGGAACAAAGCAATGATGCTTCACTGGAATGTTTAAAATTACTTACATTTTAAAACCAAATACATAACCCTAACCCATACTGTACTCAAAGACTCTTCTGAAAATACATTTCCATACTTAAAGACCTATTGCCAGAAGCCAAGCACATGTTGTTTCATGGGATGTGTCTGTTCCCAAATGCTCATTGTACAACCTTGGGGGGAATGAATAAAGAAATCCAAGCCACCAGCACCATTTTCCTTGTTTATCAGAATGGTTTGGGTTGGAAAGGATTTAAAATACCATCTCATTCCACCCCCTGCCATGGGCAGGGACACCTTCCACTAGCCCAGGTTGCTCCAAGCCCCATCCAGCCTGGCCTTGGCCACTCCCAGGGATCCAGGGGCAGCCACAGCTTCTCTGGGCACCCTGTGCCAGGGCCTGCCCACCCTCTCAGGGAAGAATCCCTTCCCAATATCTAATCTAAACCAGCCCTCTGTCAATGGTCTCCAGCAGCTGTGCCAGGACTCTCTGATAAACATATTTCAATTTAGTTCCATGTATCCAAGGGCAATTACATTTTAAAAAGACTAGCACGTTTATTGAAATCAGTTCTCTATGGAAATACTTTTTTTAAAAGTCAAGCTAAAGGGTAAGCACCAATCGATACTACAATAAGTTAATAAATGTCAGAGCTCTAATTAAATGACTGATCATTTCAGGCTATGTGTTGGCTGACAATAATCCTGTATGCAGTAACTACAGGGTTCTGTACACTGCACCTTGATTAAAAAACCCCAAACCTACAGAAATTAAATGAACCATCATACTACTTCAGACATTACAGCACAGTCAGAGTCTCTACAGAGACACCAAGCATTTTATGCCTCTTGTTACAATTTAGCATTTACCAGTTTTTGTATATGGAGCTTATAAACAGCTTTTCTTTTGAATTGTGTAATTGCAAATTCTAAACAAGACCATAACATGAAAAGAAATTGTATAAAAAGCAGTTTCACAATTTACTTTGCATGTTGAAACAGCGTTGTCATTACTTGGGGAATTTCCACATCTACATTTGCTGCGCAAAGACAAAAATACTTCTTTTTTCATACCCAGCTCATAGAAACCCTGATCTCTCAAATCCAAGTCAACAAACTGAAGGTATCTGCAAGCACCTGCATCAAAAGCCTTTCCAAGGGAGGATCCAGCTCCAACCTGCTGAATGCAGCCTTCATTTATGTTAGAACACAGGAACCAACAGGGAAGGGTCAGGAGCTTGGTCACCTGCATCTCAGTGGACACCTTTGTGTGGGATTTGAACACAAAAGGAGGCCACTTGCTTACAGCTCTAGTTTCCAAGCATCCCCTGCTTTCAAACCAGCTTTTTACAGACCTCTTCACTGCCCATCCTGGACATGGAGAGGAAAGGCTGTGTGAGTACAAATAACCTCACACACACACACAGGACTCACAGCAGTGTCACCCTGCCAGCTCCTGCCTGAGACATCTCTGCAGGAACATTCTAAAAGTTGTTTGAGGAATCCTCTGACAAAGGCACAACTTGACATTGCTGGCATTTGAAAGGACAAACATTCTGTTGAAAAGGGATTTCAAAGCCTATTTTTTACTGTGCAACAAAAGCAGTGGGAAATTAATTTACAAGTATGTTTATTACTTTCTTTTTTAATATAGGAAAAACAAAGAATGAATAACCCACTGGTACTTTCAGCTGAAAATAAATCACTATATTCACTCAGTGACAGAGATTCCCTACTCTAATACACCCACTTTCTTAAAGACACCTGAGTCAAGGAAACATTTCTGTGATAAACACTGATGTGTATTTTAAAAAATAAGAGGGGAAGGTGAGGAGCCACACCCTACGAGGGCACAGACAATCATATGCAAGCTGAGCAGATGAAGATGCTTTCATGTGGAACTGTTTCTCATTATATATAGATTTTCTTTCCTCAACAGCTTCAGTATGAGATTGTCATTTCTCTCCTCTTGAAGCCATCGTGGAATACTCCCTGTGAATCTAGTGCAGTGAGATGTGAAGTACCTCATAAGAAATTAATTACCTCAACCTCAGTTGGTGTCAACTGGAGTACTGAGGGCTCTCCTCACTGTGTGAGTTCCCCTTTCCCAATCAATATGCAGGAAAAGCCTGGAATTTAAAGCCTCTGACTATAGTTCTCTTAGCATTCAGTTACCTATAGATGTAATACCACAAAACAAATTTAATTCTAAATGAGCATGCATAAAACAGCCTAAGAAACCCATAAACAAAGAATGCATAACCCTCTATTTTTTAAAAACACTGAAATGTTCAGATCCTCATTAATCCAAAGATAATGATGCTGCTGGAATAGGGGCAGTATTGCACAGTTTAACCCCCTCCCCAGAACACTGGTGTCAGCCAAATGAAGCTGGGGAGGTGGCCAGGCTGTCTCAGAGAACACAGCTGGGTCCCTGGGATGTTGAATTCCCCTGAAGTGGCCAAAGAAAGGAAGGAGGAACCTGTACTGGTCTCAGTTTTTATTGTTTCTTTCCGATATAATAGACAAATATCTCACTATATAATCTTTCCCCCTACTTTCTAGCACTGGGAATATTAGAAAACTTAGCACTATTTCAAGGTTTTCCTAAAAAACACCCGTATTTTTCTAGTCCTTTTCTGGGGAGAAGCGTCCCAGGACGTGTTGCTGCTGTCACAGGTGAGGCAGGAGGCAAAGCAAACACACCCAGAGACAGAGCAGTGTCCATACTGTGGCACTGACAGCAAGAACCAGACTCCAGGTTAATCTGCTTTTGACTAAGGCACAATTTCCTAAGGTCCTAGTACAGGAGGTTTTAATTGAATATCCATCTACCTTTCACCAAAGCGTTGTGGCACTTTTACAGCGGCAAAATAGAAAAGGAGTTGGAGGAAATCTCAGGCTCCAGCAGCAGCATGAGACTTTCCCATGATGAACTATCACCTAAATTGCTTGGAGATTATGTGCTGCAGTGGGAGGGAGGAAGGGGATGGAGGCAGAGGAAAATTCACAATAAAATATAGTGGAGTTGCCGAGACAGTCCTTCTCATGGAGATTGTTTAAAAGTCTTAGCTGCACCCTAAATCACAAAGTTATGGTCCTAACCAGGAGCCATAAATAGGGGAAATGTCCAGCAGTGAGCTGCTCGAGCTGTGCCATACCTGGGCACAGCCTGAGTTACTGCAGGTGCCAAAGGGCCATTTCTCCAGCACGGAGAAGGCACAGCCTGTGATTTTCAAGGAAACAAACCCAATCTTGCTGTGGGTTTGGAGGTGCTATTTTAATGCACAACATACTACACAGACAGACTCCCACGGAATTAAGAGTATCATAACACTGAAATCAAACTGCATTATAAATATACCTATATATATTAAATATATATATAAAGCTATTACAAATACATTTCTAAAAAGGGTATCTTTCAAGTCCTCACAGCCACTCCATACCATACAATATCATCACACTTTCTCCTTATATTCCCACCACATCAGGGAGTACCAGGAAGAGGTAAGGAAGGCAGAACAGTAAAACTAAGAGGGTGATTTCTTTTTTGTCCTTTATGAAGTTTGCTGTGCTGACACACTTAATATTCTGATAAAATCTCGATGCCATTCACGATCTTTATAGAGCAGACATGCACGGACACTTCTTTTTACAGAAACCCAAGCCTACTCCTGTGCCACACTGGATGGGTAAGGAAGATTGATTTCTCTGATCCCCTGATCTGAGCTTTCAGCTGTGCCTATACCCATAAAGGAATTTACACTTGCACTTGTTCTAAAAGCAGGCTTGTTTTCACTGACACATAACTTACACTCTGTCACATTTCTGTGGAAGGAGCTGGAGGAAGCTGTTGGACACAATGCCCTGACAGAACCTTGTCTACAGACAGAAACCTTATGAAAATAGCCAGTTGTCAGACTTCAGCTCTAAACCAGGCAAAGGTTGGTCATTTCAAACAAGAGACAAGTTATGGGTTTGGCTCTGTTCAAAACTGTACTTTTATTTCAAAGTTAAATGCTGAAACCTCAAACAGACAAAACATGTAATTCCATTTCATTATGTATTAATGGTATTAGTTAATCCCTTTCTAATCCAGAGTCATTAATTTAATTTAACACCACACTGTGATGTACTAGGAGCCTGGGAGTCCCCTAAGCATGTGCAGTGGATGAAACCCCAGGTTTTAGGGGGAGGGCTAGGGCAAATTATCAAATTTACAAACACACACCAGCATCCTGTATGCATGTATGAATAATGAGCCCAGACTGTATGAGCTCCTGCCTTGCCTGTAAGAGGACTACAAGTAAGAGAGAGCAACTGCAGATGTTTTGGGGACTGTCAGAGCAAATACTGGTGGATGCACTCACTACACCAGGTGAGTTCAGTGACTTCAGAATAAAACACACCACTGCTTCTGGCAATACAGTGAGATAGATGGCTCCAATGTGTTATTCCTAAAAGCTCAGGACTAAATGTTTTAAATACCCAAATGTTTAAAAAAATAAAATAAAATCAAGTATTCTTGACTAGGTAAGATCTATTGTAGCTCAGGTAGTTTCTGCTGTCAGCATTTCTGGAAGGAAGGAACATGAAAGAGATGGTTAAAGAGCACCTGAGTGATCCTTTCACAGTGACAACTGGCAGCAAAGAGGCCCCTGCACAGCCACTGATTTAGCAGAGTAGTTTGGACAGTGAGAAATGAGGCCTCAGCCACTGCCCCTCTTTGCTTTTACACAGACAGACAAAAGCACCTGGGGAGAAGAGCAAACTCAATGCAACACTGTGGGCATTCCACCAGAGCAATCATACTTCATGTGGGAAGCTCCTTTGCTCTAAGACTTTTACCTTAAACATGGAGAGAATTTTTGTCCAAATTTCCAAGTTCCATGTTTCGTTTTTTAATTATTTACATCTCTAATTAGTCAGGGAACTGTTGCATTATAAATTCACCTAAATTTGCCTGCAGTTGTCATCAGCTCCATGGAAGAACACAGCAAAAAATGAAAGGAAAAGTATCCAACTAGAACAGAATCAGCAGAAAATATCTAGGAATTATGTTGAGTAAAGCAAAAATATTATAGAACTCAAAGACCTTTTTCCTTTCTGATTTATACTGATTGCTTCACTTTCGATGAAATAAAAGAAATACTTGACTGAAATCTAATGAGCAGCCTGTTCTTGCTATAAATGTGTGGCACTGAATTATATGTGACATTTAAAGGAGCTTAAAAATACACAAACAGAGAAGATTAAAATCCAAAGGCTAAGCAGGACCTTTGTAAATTGTAAATCTCTTTCACCAGTTGCAATGCAGATGACAATTAATGTATAGCTTGCATTTTAATATGACTGCACATAAGATGCCTTTATATTGGAGCAACACTCAGCTTGTGTCATAACAACCAGATACACTGCCCAAACACCTGGCAATAATCACACACACCTCTGCAAATACAAATACACCAGACTGTGCCTAGCTGGCTTTCCACACCCTCCTTGGACTCAAAGAGCTGCCAGCACTGCAGGCTCATCTGAGGGAAGCCTGAAAACACCAAGTGCACAAAGCTCCCCATTTACCACATTCGAAACCCATGTTTAAGCATAAGAGTCAAAGAAAAGCAATTTTATATTCATTTGGGAAATAAATATCCAGAGATACCTTGGAACGTACTGTTAATAAGGTCATGGAAAGAAAGTTTAGCACATGGTAAAACTGAGATTGTGAGAAGGAAGAGAATGTGATACTTATTAGATATATTTATCTAACTCCAGACTTGCATGAATAAAACCCTGGCATTCACACTCCGAGCAGTATGGCAGAATGGAAGCTCTCGTGTCATCCCTCCCACCCTACTCCTGTTGCAGCAAAAGATATCCTGACATCCCTCTCCTAAAATCACAAAGAAAATTGTGTATCTGCTTTTGAAGGGGGGGGAGAAATGTGGCATGAGTTGAAATATCAGTTGTTTGAAGAAGTATAGAGCAAAAGGCTCAGTGCTGAAAATATGGCTTCAATTCAGCACCCCCTTTTGTATGTAAATAAAAACACTTCAAAGTGCACTTGTTATACCAAACACACTTCAGGGTGCTACACTTCCAGACTGCCACAACAAGCACTGCCTGAAAAAAATGCTTCTGGGTAGCTCCTTTACTAAACCACTAAAATGTTCATTCTGACAGTTTACATCTGGAAGTTGTTTGGTTTTTGGGGTTTTTTTCCAGGTATGTTCAAGGGTGCCATATGTTCATTTTTAACTAGAGTATGTGTTCCCATGCAGAGAAAACACCTCTACAGTCACGTAACAATATTATACATTGAAAGTAAAAATAATAATTGAACAAAACCACATGAATGGGATCCAAGCAAACATAAGAGCAATTGTACATGAGAAGGCTGTATGTCAGATTGTGCTGACAGCAAAAGAGAAAATGGGTGCTGTAATAAACCATATTCTGGAAACCACAAAGCTCATGGAACAGTGTGCCTGCAAAGAATGTTAATAAGAGAAAAACCAAAATCATGAACTAAAGAAAATGGGAAAACTAGGCTGAAAAGGCCAAGGAAATATTCCAGGCAAGGTCTCCTCTGTAATTACAAAAAAGAAGAAATTAAATGATCAATTATGGACCAGTTGTTTCCTACTCACAAGGCACGAGTGAGGAGGATCCTTGGAACTGAACTGAGTCTGCAGAACCAGGGCTTAGTTTTGCTTGTTCCAGACTATCCAACTCAGGCTCATGCCTTTTTAAGATTGCTGATACACTTGTGTGCTCATCCATAACACAGCCAATGAAATATAATGGCCATTCCTGCTACCTCAGGACACCTCAGATGGGCACTCACACCTCAGTGCCACTGCAGGCACAGGGGGACAGAAATGACAGCCCCCCAAACACTCAGGGGTGAAAGGGGCAAAGCTGAAGGCTCCCCCACCTCGGTGCATCCCCAGCCATGCCCAGCACAGGAACTGGGATGAGAAGAGCCTAAAGGCTCCCAGATGAGCTCCCTGCCAGGCTCAGAAGGACCTGGATCCTCATGCACCACCCACTGAAGGGGCAGGCAAAGAAAGCCATGGAGAGCCCCGGCCATCAGAGGGTGGCAGTAATGGAGATGCCACGACCCCTGCCCAGTTCTCCTCCGTGCCTGAAGGCATCCAGCCTCTGTTAGCAGAGCAGGTGCCAAGGGAGAGGTGCTCTGGCTTTGGGGGAATCCCATCACACCTCCCAGGGCAACTGCCTGTCCCCACAGGGCAGTCAAGAGAGAACAGCAGTCTCACATTTAACATCCCCTGAGAACCCACCCTAAGGAAAAGGAGAAAGGACCTTTGTGTTGTAAATTATGGAGTCAAACAACATCACGTATTCCTCACTGGCCAAGTCCAAAAGGTGAGAGATGTCCAACATAAGAGTGCTTTCATTAAATCATCACAATAATCCCATGGCATTGCCAAGCATGGGAAAGAAAGAAAAGTATTCTCTTTCTTCAATTAGTGAATTTTTAAGCAAGACTGGTAGATGGAGGCTCCAGGGACTGGGACATAACAGCTTCTACAACATGCCAGTTAAACCCACCATAAGCAGCACAACAGCAGTGCTCTGCAAAGTCCCTAACAAAGTGTTTCTGGAGCCTCTGGGTATCCTTATCCACGTTTCAAGACATTTCAAGAGGGAAGGAAGTTGTAGAGCCTGCAAAAACATTAAGTGCAGGTTTTGTTTAGAATACACAAGCACATACACACTCTGCAAAAGCTCAAAAAGAGGTGCTTATAGCTATGTCTGCTTTGCTGCTGTTTTTGCAGCCAACAAGGGCAGGAATCATGTGCATAGGGGAGATCACGTAGGCGAACACAAAACAGTAATATCCACTTATTCCTCATGCAAAAAAGACATAGAGATCCCCTGATATACAGAATAACCACTTATCACAATATATATGAAGTATGGCACTTACCAAACTGCTGCACTTTTAATTGAGCATTGTGGAGAGTCCTAGCAGCAGCCTGTCAGCAATCACAGGGCTGTGAGATGGGCAACACTCAGGGAAGTGCCATGCTTTTAACATTTCATCCACTAAAAAACGATCCCATCTAATGGCACCCAGGATCATTCTGAAAGATAAATACACTCAATTCTTTTTCACTAACCTGGGCCTAAATAAAATCAAGGCAACAAAGCTGAAAGGTTCAATGCATTAGCTGAAGGAGCTGGTAAACCTAAATACACTGTGGGCAACTTTGCTGATAAAGCTAAAAGAAGGAAATAAGAACAAGCTTCTAAGTAGCACAAACTACACTTTGCTTTCATTTTCATATATAATTGAAATACCAAAGAGTGGTATGCTCAGGGGCTCTAAATGATATATGATGGAAATCAGTGAACAAACAAAAAGCAGGCCCCTCAATGAATAGTCAGCACAGGGCAGAGAACGGCAGGAATTGCCAGGTCCTGCTAACTTTAAATTCTGGAGGTTATTCCATGCAGCACTGCCATCCCTCAACTTATAAAGGCCTAATTGGCCATCATCACTTACAAGCTGCTTCACTTCAAGCCTGATATGAAGAGCCACTGCCATAAAACCAAGGCACTGAGCGACTCTGTGGCAGAAAACCAGCAGCTTCCCACCTGGGGAATGTCTAGCAATGGGAAATGGAGAGCTGAGCATGGACCAGATGACAGAACGGCATCTTGGAAAGGCTTACACAAGGAGCTCTGGAAACAACAGCTGTCGTTTGCAACACCTTTACCTGCTGACTCACTAGGCAGCAGTTTGGAATTGCAAAGCAGGGCTTTATCAAGCAACTTTTCTCTAGGCTTCTGAGAGAGAAACTACGGTTCAAGAACCAAAATCTTTGTTACAAATATGTTCCTACTGTTTCAGGAGCAGTTAGCATCCTCTCTGGTTAGCAGCAGTTAGTCCTCTCTAATTAACAATTAGCATCTCACTGGCTACAACACACCTTTCACAAAATATGGGTCGTGCCCCTTGCTGCATAATGATATACACTGTTAAAACTGGTAAAGCATTGTAAGAAAAGACTGATCCAACTTTTAATCCATGTTGAAATGAGACTAAATGCACTGATTAATAAGCCAGAAAACACTGTAAATTATATGAGTGCACAACATGTATTTATTTAGAGCACAAACAGCATCGGTACCACTGTTGGAATGCACATTTAAATTAATAGGAAATGTTGCTAAGCTGAAAAACGCTTCTAAATTAATTCCCCTCATTAGCACCTGTACTGCAAAGTCACAGAAGCCAGCACAGAAGACTCACACTGAAACTCTAAGAGCTGGTGGTTCCTACAAGGGATGCTAAGTACCATCTGTGACCTCCTGGAGCATTTAACCTCCCCAGGTTTTTGGACCATTCACCACAGTTCTAACACCATCCAAAAATCTCTTCAGTTTTTGGACATATGCCAGAACAAAATTAAAACCTTTTTTACTTTGGTTTGCTAACTGCAGAGCCTCATTTATCTAAGGCTCAATGACAACAACTCGATTCCACAACAAATCGGGATCAGTGAGGTTGTAAAATCCGTTTCCTGCCTGCAGACTACAAAACACTCTGCTAAAAACTATCTAAGCCCCACTTGCAGTTTAACAACATAAAAGCTGTAAACGTTTTCAGATTCTGCTGCAATATTATGCTTAGGTTCTGTCTCTCTTTATACCCTAAATAAAAGCTGGGTAAGACCAAAGCTGTTGGAAACCACAGCTTGTCACCCCTCAGTGTCTCACAACCCCTCTGTCCCGTGGCCTGGCCCTGAAGTGAAGGGATGCCTGTTATCTGTGCCAGGCCAGCTCACACACAGCTTTAGGGAACTCCCACTGCCAGGAACGCGAAGAACAGCTACCCCTAGTGATGGCAGGCACGGGAGATGGAGCTCAAAGCCTGTCTTGGTTTACAGCTATTTCTCCTTTTCTCAGTGAGCTTGTAGCCAGACACAGAACAAACACTGAACAAACACAACACCTCATCATGTACACACATATTTCAACTGCAAATAATTTACCAGAAAGAGCTTTGTGAATAGGTTTGTGCCACTTTGTTACACCCAGGTCAGAACTCCAGGTTCAAACACTCATGTACCAACATCTAAAGAGTTAAAGCCCAATTTAAATCTCTCTGGTCTGCCTCCTGCACCACAGACTAGCAAACAGACCCTTCCCTGGGTCTCCATGCAATTGCAGGAACACCCCAAGCCATACAGGGCAAGGGAGAGGACACCAATTGCTCCCACTGAGGCTGGCAGTCCCAGTTCCAAAATCCAGATGCCAGCACAAGAGAAATACGGAATCACAGAATGCTTTAGGCTGGAAAATACCTTTACTATCATTGAGTCCAAACGTTAACCCCACACTGCCAGGTCCACCACTAAGCCATGTCCCTAAGTGCCACACTTAGAGACCTTCAGGGATGGTGACAGGCCAGGTGCCACTGGTGTTCCCACCTGGGCACACTGTGCTCGTGTTCACCCACTGCTCAGCACCACCCCTGGACCCTCTCCCACCACCTCCCAGCCCTGCATGGAGCTGTTGTGCTCCAGCACTTGGCCTTGTCCAATCCCTTGTTCCATCCAGCCTGTCCCGCTGCCCCTGCAGAGCCCTCCTGCCCTGCAGCAGCTCAGCACCCACACCCAGCTCGGGGCCAGCTGCACACGGACTGAGGGGGCACCTCATCCTCATGCCCACCATCAGTGCAGACTGGGCAGCACTGCCCACACCCTGAGCATATAGATGGGGAAAAATTAACATGAGCCTTCTTTAATGTTATTCAGCAGAAAATTAGGAAAATCTACAGTGAACACGCAGCATGCAATCAATCCAGATAAGCACTGTGCATGAGTGCACACTCCTGATGGGTAATTCAGTACCAGCAATACAGACCATTTGGAGATGTTTTCACCCAGTTTTCTGAGCACTCTACTGGCTCTTTACTTGAGTTACAGAATTGCATTACAGAAGGGGAAGGTTCTGTGTCCATAATTATTATAGTTACTCCAAAATATGCATAATACATTCTGTATATAATGCCCAAAACATGGGTACAGAACTAGGAAAACAATTTTTTCAAGGGAACAAAGAAAAAGGTTAGCATAAAGAGCATTGAATTGGCAGGAAATTTAAAGTACACAAGTGGCAACAGCAAGGAGAGGTGAGTCAGAAAGAAATGGAAACTGAAAGAGAAAAGAGCAAGTGTGGTAGCCTATTACAAAACAGGGAGGCATATTTTAATCTTTACCCCTCAAAAGAAAGTAAGAAATAAATTTACAGCATGGCTCCCCATGCATTTTTCACCAGCAAGTATTAACTGGGCATATCTTAACCTGAAAAGGACAATATATGGATGGAGACAGACTCTTACAGTAAAATTCACTTTGGGTGGGAAAGTTGAACTCGAGGAATATTACTCCCAGTGCCAGGGAAATGTGTGTGCCAGGGAATAAAAGCAAGGGCAAGCCACAGACACAATCAGCAAAAAAATGCCATTCAGATGTATCACTGAAGGTAATTTGGAAGCTGACACAGGTAAACACAGGACAGACAAGCAGAATTACCCTCATGCTTTGACCTGCAGGACCACAGTGCTTTCTGAAGGGTTTGTGCCATTGTGCCATTTTGCTGCTGAGCATTATTAAGGCTGATGGACAAAACACCGCTGCAGCTTATGCAAACTGTATTATTTAAAGACAGGATCATATTAATCATGCTCCCACATAGTGTTTCTAGCATTCATCTGTATGTATTATAAACTCTGAAACCCCTTTTCATATGCTTAGACACAATCAAATACAACAGGGCCCTGTTGGGAACAAGTGCATGCTCTGGAAACAGCAATAACTGCAGCGATGGAGGGCTGGTGTGACACTGTCCCCACTGGCCTTTGTCCCTTTGTCCCACAGTAGCTGATGCTGAGATTTCCATGAAATGTTCCTCTTCAGTCAGTGGTAAAATAGGAATTGTAATACTGATCTGGACACAGTGAGGAATAGGCAAGAGAACATCTACAACTTGCAACATCCTCAAAAAGCAGCTCATTACTGATATACCAAGGATGTTGTTAGAATAACATGAATAAGACTGTGCACTAAGTACTGGATTTACTCTGAAATACTTACGCTTCAACATTACAGTTGGGTATTTTGGCATAGCTGTACATTTAAATGGCTTTGCAGGATCCACTACAAGTGGTAGAAAAGAACATTTCCACATTCAAGCTGTATTTAGCAATATGTACTCTTTTATGTACTTGAAAATTTGACTGGGTAATATTGCACTGAGCAGACAGACTGCCAAAATTCAGTGGGAAGGAAACAGACAATCATAGAAATAGCCTACACAATAATAATAATAGTTTTCTGGGACAGCTGATGAGGTGGTGGTACAACTGTAAATGCATTAGCAAATCTGGTCTCAACATTTTGATAATACAAGAGTCTCTGAGGGCAAGAGAGCAAACAGGATTTGAACCCATAACACATGAGAACAGTCCAGCAGTTATATAAACCACCCTGCAGTAGCTTGAGCTTACCTGCTCAGTGCCTGACATCACTGCTGAGCAGGAGACAAGGCTGCCACTGCCACTCTTCAGGTCAGCCAGCAGTTGGGCAATCACCTTTACTGGAAAGCAGGATAAAAGGGTTGCAAAGATTCCTTGCTACTTATTCTGTCAGTCCTTCTTTACCTGTGCTCACGAGGAGGATTTCTGATGCCCACTGCACAGGTGGAGTAAGAATCCTACCAACTGCTCACCCAAGGAAGAGGGATGGATTGGCACTCACTGAGCACTCAACAAAGTATTTCACTCATATCACAGACTCTTTTAAGACCTGCTGGGCCTGACCTATTTGAGAAGGGGTTCTCTGCATTCTTGCAAGCCCTTCTGCATGATACCAGTTTACAGTCACTGTGATTGACCTTTATTACTTTGTATTGACATTCACATCCTAGTTCAGCCATTTTAGTGTTCTGAGGCTGTTTTAAAGTCTTCTCTGACAGGTACTGTGTATTTGCTCCGGGCCTCTACTGTGGTATATTCAACCCTTCTCTGAGCAATTCTGAAACAATTCACTTGTGACTGTTCCCTTTTAGTTCCTCTCTCTTGTTTACTGCAATCACCCAGCTCCAAATCAAGCACTAGCACTTCATATGTTTTCACTCTTGCTACTTCTGAAAAGCTGTTAAATCTTTATGCTCCAAAGCAGCTCTTAAAAAGGCACATTTTTAACTAAGTTCAGTGTGGCATTCCATGTCTTCATATTTCACAGTTAAGGAGTACCTGGAAGAAGGGCAAGCAACAGAATAGCCTAGTCCTTCCCATGAGAAAACCCAGGCACAGGATGGTGACGTTACATGGCCATTGCCACCTTCAGGCCAATAGCAAATAAAGAGAAAACTAAAAAAATCAATATAACTCAGAGGGTCACGCCTGAAAATCTGACTGAACACACAGATGGGGCAACCAGCAGTGCAGACAATGGGATAATACTCGTTTCCTGAGACAAAACTCCCAGCCAGGTCAGGATTTCACTGTACAAATTCAGTATCCACTGCCTCTGTAACTTACTGCTGTGAAGAGAATGAAATACAGCATCATATAAAAATCTGCCAATATCCAGCTAACAATCTTACACTGACAAGGCAGACATGGGAAACAGGAGAGACAGCCTCAATTTACCAGGAGTTGAATCATTTCACCTCTGAATCTCCCTGCCTTTGTGCTTACAAAGTCATGTCTTAATCTTCAAATCATTTTTCTCCCTTCATAACAGCACAAGAGTCCAACTTCTACTTTTGCCAGCCTGACTTGCTGAGTAACAGAGAAGTACCTTCCATCAGATCAAGACAAGGGTAAGAAGAGTGGAATCCCAACCTCCTTGGTTTGCCACCTTTAGCCAAAAATCCATCTAGGGCAATAATCAGTACAAACCTATCCTATTTCCTGGTAGCAATAAAAAGTTTCAAGGGAACAAAAAACAACCAAACCAACAAAAACCTCCCACACCAAAGAAACCCAACCCACAGTTGTAGAGATCTGTTTTTACAGCTTATGGATACCAGGCAAATGGAAGGTAAGGGCAGGGTACCTGTGGAACAAACTTGCTACTGAAGAACAAAATAATTTGCAGGTCATGCAAATTAGAACAATTAGAATCCACTTATTCTGTTTAACCTGTATCTTACCCTGTGCAGCAGTAGAAGAATGAAATAATGGTTTCATTACTCATGCTAAGAAGGACCCACAAATTAGATACACACTTCCTGAACTAATCCCTACCAATTCCAGAAACGTATTCTGCAGATGTTTGAGAGCTGGGGCTGTAGAAAGAACCTGAGCTGGCCAGAGTGCTGCTGCACTTTGCAGAGACACAAATTAAATATTAGAGCAAAAGCCTACATTTATCACTTCCAAGATGAATGGGTCTCTGCGAGTGGTTTCAGTGCTCATCACATAACCTTACAGGCAGTGCCATCCCTGTCTGTCTCGGTCATCAGTAACAAGCAGTAGTGAAAAGCACTTTCTTTTATTGTTTTCTTCCATGGATTTAGGGATGGATAAATCTTATTTAGGTTTTGTAAAGTGACAGTTCTGAGTGTTTTGGATGAACAGTTCTTTGTTTAGCTATGAAACTACAGTCAAAAGGCAGGTCAGAGCACAGCAAGCTATCCTTCATGATTTCTTCTTCTCTTAAATTAGGAAATAACTCTCAGAATGAAATAAATTCATTTTACTTGTCCACACAGTCCTTCCCTTTGGGGTTAAGATGATATACAAGGATGCCAGTAAATAAAACTAAGTACTGCCCTTCTGACTGCACTTGATATACCCTTTTTTCAGCAGACCAAACACAACTGCATGTTTTGAAGCTTAAGTTTGCCTCCTAATTTCTGAGGACATAAAAGTTAACCCCAGAAGCTCTTTGCCTCATCCCTCACCTTCTCAGGATGTCATCATTCCAGCATGTCTGCAGTGCACTGGTGGATCTGCCTCAGACACCTGTGAATGTACTTCCCAAAAGGGACAGGATGCACATGCTTCCAGGAGCACAGCAAAGGCAGAGCTGTCCCCTGTCCCTGCCAGCTCTCCCTACAGGCTGCAATGGCACAGGGGAGCCTTACCCACCCTTGTGGGGTCATTCCCCACGGGTGTGGACCCAGAAGGCTGCCCAGCACCAGCCTCCACCCCACAGGGCACAGCAGCACCGATGCCCACAGCACTCACAGACACCAACCATGCAGCTGGAGGGAGTGTGCAGAGGGTCCCTTACTCTGCTGGGGGAAAGAGAACAGTGATGCTCTAAAGCTCTTCAAATCTTAGAGGGTTTAGGAATCAATGGTACCCTTGAAATACACCATCAACACAAAGGCTGCCTGGAGATGGAAAGAGAACAGTGCTTTGTGTCTCGAGTGAGTGATAAGCAGCGTTCACACAGGATGCATTAAGCACAGAACTGTATGAAATCAGAAGAAGCCAGGATGCAGAGTCAGAAGCACCCAGCCCAGGACCAGAGCAGCAGCCACCTGTGCACATCTGTGAGCCACTGCCACAGCCCATCCACCCAGATTGCTGGCAGATTATGGAGCAATGTCTCAGCAGGTGCACACTGTGATCACTGCTGTGCATACACCAGTGCTGACCCTTCACAAGGAAGGTGCTTTTGGTCCCCACCACCTGAGGCTCAAGCTGCACCTACAAGAGAGCTGAGCAGCACAAAATCCTATTAACCATGTTGCCAAGTCAATACCTTCCCTAACTGGAAACATTCCATTGGGAGGGATACTCAGTACAATGACACCTCTGCTCCTGCTACAGATCACCTGGCAGGGAAAAAAGTGTAAATCCATCACGGCAAGACCAAACCTGGGGTTTTCAGCTTCAGAGCACCGTGGCCTACTGGACATCAGCCATCCCAGGGGGCCCTGTGCATCCAGAAATGCAGCCAGGAGACTCCCATGTGTTCACTGTGCAGGGAAGGAGCTGCACCTCGAGGCTGTGTAACCTGCTGTCACACCAAGGCTACAGAAGGGACAGGCACAGCTGCTCCAAGGCCTGCCCACAGGGGTGTCTCTCCTCCTGCACACCTCACTGTCCCCCAGAGCAGCCTGGCCACACAGCAGCACAGTCACAGAGCTCATCAGCCAGCTCTTCCTGCAGTTAGCCATGATAAATACCTCCCACTAAAAGGCTGGTAGTATTAGCCAGTTTGCAAAGTGGATTTTGCAGTTGTGAAATGTTTATAGCCATCCCAAGCCTTTGTTAATAACTCAGCAGGATAATCCTATAATGCAGCATCTCAGATAACGGGGAAGGGACAGTCTCACAGCTATTCAGACTTTGCTGCTGCATTCTTTCCATGAGACATGCACATGAAATACTGTTTATCACCATTACAGGAACATAATTATTTGCTATGTACAGAGAAATATCTCTGGACAAGATTTTGACTGGCTTCACCATGGAAAATAAGAAGATTCTCAGACACGTAGAATAAATTACTTCAGAAGCAGTAGCTATGCAAATAAAATATAAAAACAAGCACTGTCACACTGTTCAGATTGCCAGGAAATACAGGGCCTAACTCAGTACTGATATAAGCCTAGAGGGAATTTATTGGGGTGTGTGTCAAGTAGATTTGCTCAAAGTAATTATTACGAATGAGAAATATTTGTATGGTTTACTTGCAATGTCACATGGGATAGGGCTTTTTCAAAAAAATCCTTTTTAAGGTCTTTTTTATTGTTCCTACAAAATGGACTTAACATTACAATTGCATTACACTTCACTATGATACAGTACCTTTATTACAGCCAAATTCCCTTTAATTTTCTCAGCCTTTAGGCCACCAATCTTATAGTGCTGCATGGTGGTTATTTATTTCGTTTATTTGTTCTGTTTCTAACCTGATATTTATTTTCCTCCACAGTCATTTCAATTTGGATGATGGAAAAAAACTCAAGCTCTCCCAATTTTGCACTTGACCACCACAAAACTTAAAATTTATTTGTTTTCTATTTACTTTGAAATGATTTGTGTAGTGTTTGGGATTTACACCCAAACGGGCCTAGCTGACTGATACAGCCATAGATGTTGGAAATACCAATTCCCTTTGAATGGCTTAAAAGCTGCAGAGAATGTAAAATAGAAATGGCATATAGGCTGGCTGGACAGCTAACACCACACTGAGAACTGCAAATTCACCTCTCTAAAACAACCTCTCCTGTTCAGGACAGTCTCAACCCACTCACACCTACTTTGCAGTCAGTTGATGAGATGTCAGAATTTCCTGTTTGCATTATGTTGACAACACAGAGTTTGGGGCTGGTGGGATGGAGGGAGGAAGTGTATGTACAGGAATTCGTGCTTCTGATCTCCAAGGTGAGTTATTCTCTGATTTCTACTCCAACCTGTTGTATTTTCATGAAGCTCATTGATCTTTAACATTGCAAATTAACAGATTTAAAGCACTGATCTATTTTCTAGTTATTGTCAGTCACTATCTGAAAACCCCTGGTGTACCAAATGTTGGGTCCTTTACATTTCAAGTCATCTGTTTCTAATGGGTCTATCGATTTGTCAGTGCTTGGCAACACAACAATGAGAAAAGCCACATATTTTCACATACGATTTTGCAATACAGCAAAATAATCCTTCTCATTCAGTTCAAATTATGTGACTGCTGGCATCTACAGTGTTGGTACCTACACCTGAGTGAGCTGCTTTGACCTCTGGCTGTGCCAGAAGAGACAGAAACAAAACAGCCAGCGGAGTCCCTTCCAACTCAGGCTTTCCATGATTCCAAACTCAGCCTCAGGTGGACATTTCCACCTGGTGAGAATGCAGACTGCACTGCCTGCCCGGACTCAGCCCCACACCAGGGTGCTGTAGGTCACTACACTGCAGCCACGGAAATTCAAGCAGTGTGAGCTCCCCTCTCAGCATCCCAGAAGCAAATTCATCTAAAAATAAAGGGGCCTGTGATGATGCCATTGTAAAACTTCCTTTCACTGTGTAATTGTAAATTAAAGGCCTGAGTGTTTTCTGTTGGTTGGTTTTTTGCAAGGAAACATAAAAGGCATGTCACCTGAGTGACACAAAATTACCCTGAGGCACTAAATAAACCCCCTGAAATTTGCTATGAGGAAACCTGCATGAAAACTTAGAGAACATACCAAAATTATTTCAAAAACTCGACAGAAAATAGTAGGAGACCTAATGCTGCAGGAACACTCCCACCTGTTCCAATGGAAGCTGGGCATGGTGCTGCTGCAGGAACCACCACACAGCCTTGGCTTTACAGCACTACTGCCCCAAAAATCTCTCTCTTTTACACCCAGAACTGCCCTTGCAGCTGGCCAGTCACTGGCAGATACAGCACACTGGGAACTTAGATCATTCAGTGTAGCTAACCCACAGGTACAGTGTGTAAGAGCAGCCAAAACCAGGGAATATGGCAATGGAGGGAGGATGTTACCTAAGGGAGAGCAGCAGAGCCTGTTCACCCCATAAAAAGCCAAAGATGAGTGAACAGGACAGAGGGTGATGCTTCATACAGTGCTTACATTCTGCTCACAAAGCCAATCCTAATTTTATTATCTATCAAATTCATTTGCTTTACATCTCCATTACTGCCTGTCATTAGTTTAGAGACACGAGCAGTTTTTTAGCCAATGCTATACATGGGATCAATCTAGGCTAGCAATTTTAGCAATATACAGATATCAATTAGATGTGTGTACTTTAAGAACATTTTGCTGTTTTACTGCAAAAAACACAGGCAGGCTTGGTATAACCTAATTCAAAGACCTAATTTAATGCTCATTCCCTTTTTATTGTTACAGCTAAATTCTCTACTATAGATCTTACAGTATTTTTATAAACATTACCCTGATCAGTATAGCTAAATGTAGAGCAGCTGGTCTACATGCTTAGAGCTAACTGATCCAATGGAAGAGAGAAACTGTGTCTCTGTGTCTGCAAATGCACTGATACTTTCAGCTCCCTGGTTTTCACTGCTCCTTTTGTAATTATTTTTTTTTCCCAGAAAAGTATGATAAAGTGCTTGGATTTTGACTACAATTAAAAACGTGGGATAAAAATATATGTTAAAATGATGTGAAATTCTTTAACCTGCCCCTCAGAATCACTGAGTAATGCCCAGCACACACCTGGCTGTGTATCCACCACCACACAGCACTGCACTGCCCCCAAGGCCTGAGCTGGTTCATTCTAACCCACCACAAACACCCTGCTTTTCTACACAATTCAGTTAGTTTTGCTTATTATTCAGAGCAAGAGCCTGGGGTACACCACAAGTCACTCATGTCCAGCCCCTCGAGTGAACCATCTGAAGGGAGGGTACATATTTATGCAGAGACTCTAAAAATGGGGGAAGTGCAGTCTGATAGCATGTGCAGCCTTTGTTTGCAGTACATTTTACACTGATGGATTTCAAAGAAAGTAGCTCTCACTTCCCCCCTCCCAGGAATAGAAGGAAAAGGCACATGACAGAGAAATGCTATCTCAGACCAACAGCTGTATGGTTCTTTGGGCTGAGTTTAGCTGGCCCACAGTCCCAGCAGCACTGCCTATTGTGCCCTTCCCCGAAGGGAATCAGTGCTCATTGCATTTAGCACGGCCTCTCTTCTGCTCCTTCATCTGCTCTGAAATCACTCTTCTGTTTGCATTTCTTCCCTGAGCTTGCTTTGTCCCTCAATTCCCGACTACTAACCCCCTGTCCAGAGGTTTTGTGTATGCTTTAGGAGCCAGAGCCCACACTGGATGTCTTTTAGAGAGGGTTTCCCCGCCAGATGTGAACCTGCACCCCTTCATCTCCAGGACTGCAACAGATCTCAGAGCACACAGTTCGGGGCTGTTCCACTGCTGTAAGATCATCCCGTGTGAAACAGGACAATCCAAGTTTGCTGTCCTGCCTTCATCCCTCCTTATGGAAGGCATGCAATCACATGGCCCCTGCACATCCCCTGTGAAGAAGGTGGATGAGCCCTTCACATGTCGTGGGCCTGATCCTGTTGGGTGACTTCAGGGAGAAACTCAAGTAGCAGCAGTTTCCTGTCACCCAAAATGCTTCTTGAGGGCATGTGACAAACTGCCTGTTCAAGTCATTCTAGATGCATCACTGTCAATTCTGCGTGCTGTAAAGGGTCTCAGGTGTCTCCACAGTGCCATCAGAGGGGAGGATTAGGTAGGATACCAGGTTGTAGAAGTCCTGTATCCATGAAAGCCACTAAAGGTAGGTATCACTGCAAAGAGTGAAACACTCTCTCTCCCTCTCCTTTGCCCCACTCCTCCTCCCTTTGCAGTAAAAGGTTGTTCTCTGCAGCGAGGAACTCACCCAAGGAACATGGCCAAGCCTCCCAACAGCACTTATAGGCTGCTGAGCTGGAGGCAGGGCTGTCTGCTGCTTCCTCACATACTTTATTTAAAGGAATATGAAAATATTCTTCTTATGTGAAAGAAAGCAAGCAAGCAGCACGCACCTCCAGGTGAAGGGTGCTCTCAAATCAATATTCTCACCTTTGAGATTATCACTCAGTGACTGGTGTTCTAAGAACATCATGACATTGCTCCAGCTAATGTACAAGGATTTCTTGTTTACTGAAGGCAAACCAATTCATCCTAACAATAGCAGTGCTGAACTCTTCGAAGAATAGGTGTATTTTGTGAAGTTTCTGGAATGTCCTCAAGCCTCATCTACTGATCCTCCATGAACACCCATCAGGATATTCATAATCACAATAATATTTCTCACGTTATTGTCAGGGTTTTTTCTTTCCTACAGGATATATTCAATACACTACAGAGGAAGATATGAATAAATCCACAGGACACAACAAAGCACAATGTGAAATTCAAAACCTATTGAGTAAAACCAACCCATATGTAGGACACATGATTAATTTTTTTTAATCATTACCATAGTGACTTCAGCACACAGACAGATTTGGCCAGAATCAGCCAAAAGTTCAGGAATTATCAAGGGCAGCCCATAGTCAGCAAAGTCATCACTTATGCCTCGTTTTCCCAGGAAACCAAACGAAACAGCAATTACTTTATAAAGCTTCAAAGCCAGGCAAACACATTAAATAAGTCTGCAATTTTAAGTATGAAGAAGTCCAATCAAATAAGCAGTAGCAAAGCAGAGGGGTCTGAGTGCAGCAAAACTTTGCACACCAGTAAATAAGAGATTCCTCATTCCAGTCTCACCTTCTCCCACCAGCAAGTGAAACCAACACCAGGAACCAGTGGGACCGGGTTAATTTAGGTAGAATTAATGAGCTCGTGTCCCTTCCTGCTCTGATTATGTCCTTCTCTCCTTGTCTTTAAAAGGTTTTCTTTGGTTTTGCATATAGTCTTCATAACCCAAACCCAAAACAACGTGTACAGTATTGCTGTAGCATTCATTCTCATCTATATACACATAATTTTCAGCTGAAGCTCAAACAAAATCTCAAGATGGGAAAAAGCTGGTTTTGGGAGAGTTTTCTTGCTGATGAATAAACAGTAAAATATGGCTTTCCATTGCTCAGTAAGAGTAGCTAGAGTTGTGTTAATGGTATTGCCTACAAGAGTACACTATAAAATGTAAATAGTAGCATATAAAAAATACCAATTACTTATAGCACATATGAATAGAGAAACAAATGTAATGTACCATTAAAATGGCATTGTATTTTTACTGTATTTCACCTCCCTTTTCCTGTCAATTCTAAACAGCAATAGCAAATCTAATGCAAGGCAGAGAAGTTTACCATTCCTGTACAGGACACCAGCTGCACTAATAGTGTATTGCAGAATAGAGTGGCATGAAGAAGCCCTTAAGAAAAGGGAGGAATGCTCTGAAAGAATAAACACAAGAGATTCAAAGGAATAAATGTCAAATCTTTAGTACACTGCTGTTCCTGAGTTTCTTCTTCCTATTCAGCTACTCCAAACTATACTGAAAAATCATTAAAAGAATACAAAACATTCTCATTATTCTGTGTTCCCCAAACTTCTAAGTCACTGAATTTCCACGTGACTTTCTCTCTGCTACAGTACAGGTCCAACAAGAACCATTCACTTCGTTTACAAGGATAAAGTGGGCAAAAAATGGTCCTTGCCATAGTTGAGCAGAAGTATCTAACACGAAGGCAACCCACAGAAATGACCCATGGATAGTGTTTGTGCCCATGGGCAATGCTCTTTAGATGGTCGCCAAGAGATGAGTCCCAGTTAATTTAGTGCTATATTAACCCCAAGCACCCCAAAAAAGATCCATGCACAAATATAAAGACAGGCAGAGGTGTAAGTGGCAAGGCCCCAGGTGCCCACAGCTCTCTGACAGAGATCAGGCAGGCAGATATGCAGGACAGAAGGAATACACACTGCTAATCTCCCGCTACAAACCCACAGTGCAGGGAACAAAGCCGTGTCTTACTGGTACCTACACGTAACTCATCACTCTTCACTCACTGAACCTAAAAGTAGAACCAATCCTCTGTGACCAAGGCAAGCAACTGCACACCATCAACAATAAATTGCAAATAATTCAAGCAAACAGTTTATGCCCAAGGGCTAACATTTGTTCACAAACTATGTCAACAGTTGTGAATAATATATAAGTGAAGAGGAATGCCTGCTCATGAACAATTCACCACCAAATGCTGCTTTAGCCAGACTGCTGGTGATGAAGTGTTGGGCCAAATCCCATGCTCTGAGAATTGCTAATTGGTGTGCTCTCCTTCTCTTCACCCCCCACATCAGGGACAGTCACTGGCATCACTCTTTGGGTAATCCCCCAGCAGGGATAATGCCAAGGACTGAGGGAGGAGCACTACTAGGCTGCCTGAATTCTCTCTCCTCATTCTGGCTCCCCTCCTTCCCCCAGCACGAGGCAAACAGCAATCAGCCCAGACCACAGCACCACTGCTACTGTTTTTTATGTACTGTAGCTATTTCAAAGCTACTTCTCTTTCTCTTCAATTCAAGACCCTACAGAACATGAGGAGCAAAAAGACATGGCAATGACATGGATGTCTCAGGGAATTTCTAAGCACATCTCAATGCTACTAACCAAAGAAAATCAGACTACTAGAAATCATCTGCTGGAAACCATGTTACCTACTGCTGACAGTGGTGTTCACTGTGTGCCAAACAGTGCAAGTGCCTTCTAAATATTTGTCCCAAAATCCATGTACATCTTGGTAATCCCCCTTCAATTTCCAGCATTTTCTCAGTACATTTCAAAACAACTAGAGGCTTTAAACCAAGAATTCCTACAGAGTGGAAGCACAGCTGAATCCATCCTTAAAAGCAGTATTCTCTGCTGTACTGGAGATTTCAGGCTGCATCCAGACACCCACGTGAGTCTCTAAGACACTTCAATGCACCAAATTGGATGCCATCTAGAAGATAGCACTCTACATTCTCTGTACAATCAATCAATAGGGAGAGACAGCAAGTTCCCCAGGGCAATTCAGAAATGGGGCACCAACAGAGCAGCTGGCAGCAAGTAACACACAGTGCATCCCATTCCCCTGCTCACTCCAGAGATCAGACACCTCTCTCAGGGTGCACTACATTTCTAAAAAATTAGTTTTTCCTAGATAACCCAGACTGTTCTTTTTTGTTTGTCTTTGAGATGTTCACAGGAGAAGCATGGGCTCTGCCCCTGAGCTGCATTCTCTGTGCAGTACTCACATCACTGCAGCATCCATCAGACATCTCAGCTCTGCTTTGCACCAACCATGAAGAACAAGCCCCCTGCTTATTTCATTAATACTGACAGGTTATTTAATTTTGATATTCCCCACTGGGTTCTGGTTTCTTCCCTGTTTGCAGAAGTCCAGAACAAAATCAAAGCACATCCTCCTCTAGAAAGTCAAAATAATACTGGACTTAAAAACTGCAAGATGAAAACTCCCTTTTGCTGGTTTTGTTTGTTTGTGTGTCACAGACATTGTCAGATGATCAAAATACAAAGGGAGGAGGGATTAATTCAATGCTATTCAGGTTAACCAAATAAACTCTGGGATGATAACAAGCCTTAGCTAAAAGAGATTTGTCATCACCGTCCATAAATTGTGTTTCTAAATCACTTGCACTGCTTTGAAAAATTCCTATTGAAATATCAAAGATTGCTACAAAAGTCTCCCCTATTATGAAGGACTAAACAATAACCTAGCATGGTGTATGTTTAAATAAAATAGCCCATAGTAAGTTAAGACAGAGAAACAACGTATTTCCAACAGCTGTGCCAGTTACTACAGAAATTATACACGTTTTCATTCTTCTGAACTTTGTTCATCAAAATAACCTTATCCCTTCATTTCACAGCTCATAAAATGCCCATGGCACTATGAAAGCATTCACTGGACACACCACTACTATTTTCAACCTCTGCCCCATGAATTCCTGTGACTGCCAGCAGGTAGTACATGTTTCTAGATACCACTTAAGTACATCTGAGCCCAGTAACCAATATACTCTCACACATCAGAGCTCCTCACTGTTCTGAACAGCACTGAAGACAGAGCATACCAGGATTTTGCCATCAGACCAACCCTATTATGCCAGGCATGCTGAAAACCTCCATTTTCCCTGGCCTTTCAAGTGCAAACACAATGTGTGTGAAACACACATCTCAGAATGTGATTTCTTTTTTGCCTGAGTTAATAGCTCAGCAGCAAGGGAGCACATCCCCCCCAGCCCTGTGCTGCAGAGAACAGGGGGAAGGACAGGACAGACACCCCGCTGCCCCATGGGGTGCTGGGCAGGAGCTCCAAGTGCCCACCTTTCCAAAGGTCAGGTCAACGCTGTCTCCAAGTAATAACATTTCCCCCCTCTGTCTCCCAGATTCACTTCTCCCTTCTGCTCCCTCAGAGCTGGCACCCCCCATGCCTTGTGCTTTCACTCCCCAGCCCAGGCACTGAACTCTCCCTCCAAAACACTCCCCTGGTTTCCAGGCAGTGCCACGTGCCCACTGGGGCACCCAGAGACATCAGCTCTCCTGCTTTTGTTGCCACCTCTCACAACAGCTATTGCAAGATCTGACTCCACCTGAAATGGGGACATTTCTGCAGCAGTAGTTTCAGTCACCACATCCACAGAGTCCTACTTATGTCTGATTGGGGAAAACCAAATTGAAATCAAGTAAGTACTACATATAATTAGCTTTTAAAATGCAAACCTCTAAGCCTCCTTACAAAGAGCATTTTATGTTCTTACAGCCTATTTCTGAAGTTCAGCATCTCAGCTCAAATATTGGTAACATTCCTGCAATTTACACTTCAAGTCTTGACTCTGGGATGACAATTCAGCAGAGTTGCAATATTCATCCATTTCTCTGCCTATCAAAGCCAGTATTTTCATACTTTGCACAATGCAATTACAAGTTTGTTTCTATAAAATACAGTGCAGTTACTAGAAATGTCTCATAACCCTTGGGGGTTTCCCCTATCACTTAATATCCAGCCTCTATGGTGAGAAACAGGCATTCAAAACAAGAACTATGGCTACTTGAAAACGAAGTTCCCAGACTACAAACTTACAGAATTGGATACAGTTATAACACCCAAGGAAACGACTGAGGAATAGGAATTTTAAATCTGGCATCCTAAACCTGATTAAACTCTTATAACTCTACTACAAATTGATTTGGCCTGGAGTGGGGAATCAGCACTGGGAGCTGCTGTGGGTTGGCCAGCTGAAGGATCCCAATCAATGCCCTCTGGCCCTGCAAGATTGCAGGAACACAGCTCACCAGTGACAGGTTTCTCAGAGCATCTTAGCTTATAGGGAAAATACAAAGCCTCACTTCTCTGCATTTCAGTAGAAATCATATGGCTTAGTTATTTAATCAGTGATAACCTGACAAACCATCAAACCAAAATGCATTCCTACCAAAGCAGAAACCCATAAATGACTGGATTGTTTGATTCCCTTCACAGCCCACCTAAAGACACCAGCACACACCCAGCACAGAGGAGGCTGCTCAGTGCAAACCACACGGCTCTGCCCACACTGGTGTTTCCCAGCTCAGGAGGAGTTGGGATTGCAGGGCAGTGCAGAAGCATGAAGCTCAGCACACCTCCTTCCCCTAATCAGCTTTTTAAATACCCTGAACAGCCAGCATCCCTCCAGGAAAAGAGTACTTACCCAGCCCCACAGGCACACTGTGGATTTAAAAATATGTGCTTCAGCAGCAACCAGTTACACTCAGGTCAACCAACCTAAACCATTTTGCTATCACTGGTGGCATTTCAAGCTGTAGTTAATATGGTTTATATTCATATCACCTTCCTTGAAAGAAAAGCAAGCCCCTCAGTCCAGAGGCTTTTCTAAAGCCCCCTCCCCTCAGCACCCAATGTTTGGCTGTTATTCCCTGAGTCACAGGAGGGCACATGAGGAGTTTCCCAGTAACAGCTATGAATATGGTTATCGTGCTCCTCATCTCTGATTTCTGGAATCTAAACAAAGCAATAAAAGCACTGCTTTCTTTTATTGGTACCAGCCTGCCATATTTTGCAATAATGTTTAGCTGCTTGCAATCTCAGGGGATGTGTGTATTCAAACATTATGTGTTCTAAAATTCAATGGAATTTAAAAATGCTAATACAATGTATATAATAAATTTACACTGTCCTGTATCTGCATTAGTTTGTAATTCTGTGTTTATTAGCTGTTAGTTAAATCCAATTTGCCAACTGATTTGAAAGTAAATACCTTTCTATAATCTTGAGAAATGAATTGTCTTTTGCTGCAACAAAGTTATAACTCTGAAAAGAGAAGCAGTAATAACAACACTGCTAAATATCTAGTGAATCCAAAGAAATTCCTCAAAAACCTGCCAATCAGTGCTATGGGCCAGTGTACAGAGATTTGGTCTATGAGCAGCTCTGAAAAGTCCTCTCCTACCTGTCACTCTTCCTGCGGTACCTTTTCCTCATGGAGATCATAAACTGCCAGCACTGGGATTAACCCTTTCTCTATACTGCCCACTGACTCTGCCCCACCTAATCATTTATACATTAAAGACTGAAAGAGAATTTGTGGTAGAATTCAAAATTCTGTTCCCAGGTGTTGAGGACTGGTACAACTGGAACCATTTCATCCCTTAACACTCCTCATTCAGTGGGGCTAAATGCAGGGAGACAGCTGCTCTTGCCTAAAGGAACATTTCATTATCTATTTCATGCTCCTGAGCCACAACGAGCAGCCAAGCCTAATACTTAATACCTAGCTGAACAGAGCATTAAGCCAGAGATTCCAAGATCAAGCATTATACTTGACCTTTTGAATTTTGTTCCAATCAATACCTCAGAAATTGATTTTCTCTTATTCAGTATACCCAAATGGTTTCATTAAAATGAAAGATTACATGACCTCCCAACACTGTTCTTTTTTGAGAACCTGTTGGCCTGTACTCTGTTCTGTACTCTGAGTTATATAAAAGTCCTAATCAGCAACCCAGTGCATATCTGAGAACACCAAACACATCCCCCTCAATTATTATACAACATTCATACTAGCAGTGGTGCCCAGAGGAAATTATGAACAGAATATCAATCTGTCCCATTTTTAGACGTGGTTAAGTGTGTGGCAGCAGGACAAACAGCTGGATCTGGGTTCCACTGCCAGCTCCTCGTAGCAACTGTGCCAGAGCATTTCCTGACTCAAATGCATTCAAGGACTTTGATACACCACCAAGTGCCTCCCAGTGAAGTGACAACTTCCCCCAACTGCACTTTTAACCCAGAACAGATGAGGGAACCACCCTGCTGGGACTGTTGGTCCCAAGCAGCTGGTAAAAGCTTTACTCCCGAGGGGAGGCAGATCCAGGGGACAGCCCTCCAGGTCCCTTTCCCCCAGGTACCTCTCCCAGCCACTCTCCCCCAGCCTGTTGTGACCCACAGACAGGACCCAGCACTAACACTTCTGTACTGCCTGGATCTTGGCACTGGTCTGAGACACAAAGAGCCCTGATATTAAAGTATCAGAGACCCTGTGGGCATACATAAAATAAAACCAGAATTAGGCACTGCCTTGAGCCATTAAGAAGTGTGCAGTTCTCTGTTAGTGATGACAGTGAAAACAAGGTCTCAGTTTAAGATGACCAGACAATATTTTCTGTGATCTGTCCCTACTTTTATTATACAAACTCTTGTTTTCCTGTTCTGTAACCCAAGAAATCTCCAAGCCAATTCAATACTACAACCTTCTCCACAGCTCTCAATTCCCCCTGTCTGGTGCCTATTCCAGAGCTATTACCATTCTAATCCTTGCAAAAACTTTCCCATCCTACCCTAAATGCCATCTTAAAGAGTTTCCTTCTAACCTTCTGCCCTAAACTTCTTCAGTTGCTCATTTACAAGAATTAGATTTTAATGAAAAAGCTGATTACAATTAAAGCAATCATGACCCTTGTGCTAAAGAAATGGATCACAGATTTACATTTCTGTTTTTGCTATCAGAGGTCCTGCTTTTGCTTGCTTCCAAAAATACCCACTTAGATCCAGCAGTCTCCTTTCTCTTTGCTTCCTCCTGCCCTTTTGCCTTCACAGTATCTGGATTTGTGTTCCTCTACCCTAATTCCCCCCTGAGTGTAACTTTGCAACATTTTTTGAACTTGTATTTCTTTCCATAAAATTAATTGCAGAAAATCTGAGTTAGGGTTAGCCTGGTGAAAAAATAAAGTGGACTTTTTGAAGCAGCCCTCACAACACCAAGCATAGAAAAATAATAAACAGAAATTTAGGAAGTGCAGTTTAATAAATGCTTAATCTCAATGAATCATCAAGTAAAAGGAAGGGGGGAAAAAACAAAAAAAAATTATTGCATGGCAACACTGAAATGGTGGGAGTTTTATCTGGCAGAGAAGAAATAAGAGAAGGAATATTAACCACACTGTGCCTTAAATCAAAGCTGTTTGGCTTTGGCTTTTTTAATTAATTCAAAATACATTTGCCTGACTATAAAGCTGTATAAGATCCAAGATCCAAAACCAGGCATATAATCATAGTTCTCCACTGGTTTCAGCTGGAAGAAACCTCAAGACCATCCCATTCCCAGACCCCTGGCGTGGGCAGGGACACCTTCCAGCAGCCCAGGCTGCTCCAAGCCCTGCCTTGGACACCTCCAAGGGAAGGGGCAGCCTGTGCCAGGGCCTGCCCCCTGAGCACTGCTCTGTCAGTGCTGTTTAGAGCCACCCCAAAATGCAAACTCCCATCTTTTCCTACCCCACTAACTGCCATAAAATCAACTCTTAGCTTCAGCAAATCATGAAATGTCCATCAATGATGAAATGCCTCCCTAATAAGAGCAGTGATCCTGCTCACCCCAGCTCTGCTGTGACTGCTTCTGAGCACCTTTCTGAAATAAAGGTCTGTTCCTTTCATCCTCAGCACAACCCTACACTTGGCACAGCCTCTCCGGGCCCAGGCACGACAGCCTGAGTAAATCCCAACCTCAATTATAACTCTAGGAAATAGTTTCTTGAAAATACCTGTGAGGAGTCCTTATGCTTCCACAGAATCAGTCCAACAGCAGCCACAGAAGCCTTTATGTGAATAACAGACAAGCATATACCAGTGTCACACACACACAAAAAACCCCAAGACATGCACAACTGGTCAGAAATTAGAGCATATTGTTGAAGTGGTAACAGTCATTGCTTTGTGGAGAATTGTACAGGTACAGCAGGGAGAAAGGGTACAGGGGCTGAGCCACAAAAGAACTATCTGATCTCCTCAGGTCCTGGGACTGTTCCCAGCCTGAAGACAGCAACAGGAAGGTAGTCTGAAGAACAATGACCATCTGGACAGAAATAAGCAAAGATACCATCTTATGGAAAGCAAGCTGGAACCATGCCTTCACCTCACAAGATGGAAACCTGCACGGTCAACAGGGAGCTAGAGATGCAGGTGGTTCTGTTGGTTGATTTTCAATGGACCACATGAGCACGTCTCCCCATCAGCCTTGTGCTCCACACCCCTCCCCAGACTTGTTCCCTTCTCTGTACATACTCCAGCCCCACAATGTCTCCTGCCACTGGAAGGAGGGGCAAAGAGCTCGATACAGCACTCGAGGGGCCCAGTACAGGGGCACAATCACTGCCCTGGTCCTGCTGGCCACACTGTTACTGGTCCAGGCCAGGTGCCACTGGTGTTCCCACCTGGGCACACTGTGCTCGTGTTCACCCATGCTCAGCACCACCCCTGCATCCTCTCCCACCACCTCCCAGCCCTGCATGGAGCTGTTGTGCTCCAGCACTTGGCCTTGTTCAATCCCATCCAGCCTGCCCCGCTGCCCCTGCAGAGCCCTCCTGCCCTGCAGCAGCTCAGCACCCACACCCAGCTCGGGGCCAGCTGCACACGGACTGAGGGGGCACCTCATCCTCATGCCCACGATCAGTGCAGACTGGGCAGCACTGCCCACACCCTGAGCCCTGGGCACCACCACCAGGTGGGGAACACCCACAGCCTTTCCCCACCCACTCAGAGGGTCACCCTGCCTTAGAGGGACATCAGGCTGTGCAAGCAGGACCTGCCTGTCACAACCCAGGCTGGGCCTGATCCCCTGTTGTCCTGTACATGCCATGTGACTGGCACACAAGATGACCTGCTCCATGGCCCTCCCTGGCACTGAGGCCAGGCTGATCACCTCATCCACTCTCTAGCTCCCTGGGACCTCCCCCTTAGTCAGGACTGCTGGGAAATGATGGAAAGCAGCTCGGTGAGCATCTCTGCCAGCTGCCTCAGTACCCTTGGGTGGATCCCATCCGTCCCCATGAGCCTGTGTCAGAAGCATCCATTATTGTTTCAGCAATTCCTAAATGGGAATGACAAGTATCTTGATGAAAGGATTATTGCATTTCCCTTTTAATCCTTTTCCAGAGCAATAACATTTTGCAACACTCTTCAAAAAGAAAAACAAAAAACCCCACAAACAAATCAAGACACATCCCTTGTCTGCTATAGCAATATTCCTGTATGTATAAATATCACATGGATGTTTGGTTACTTCTCTGAGCATTAGAAAGTGATTCAACATAGATTTATGTATTGCATACCGGGAGTAGCAGAGACAAAGAAAACACCTCAAACCACGGAATGGCAGAGTCTGCAGGCTGTGATGGACCTGAGGGTTGGTACCTTACAGACTGGTACCAGTCTGCACTGACACACAGACTCACAGAATCTGCTCACACTTGGGGTGTCATGTGGGTGAAAATGCATGACTTAAACTGACCTTTCACTGTGGGTACCAGAACAGACTGAGAATGGTGCAACATGACATCCTGTTCTCCCCTGTTGCTCAGCAGAAATGGACCTTGCAAACAAGACTTTCCACAAGGTGGTGATAATCTGATTAGCTCAACATCTTTCCCACGGAATCCTGAATAACTGGACACAACAGCACACCTTTAAAATGTCAGATAGGTTATCTGTTTCAGTTCAAAGTTAACCAAGATGCAAACTGAAGACACAATGTTAGAGCATAGCTCCCTAACCTGACAGGAAGACATGCAACAGTACTAGGGAACAGCTACTTGCAATGGAAGAACATTTTTTCTGCCAGAATATTTAGACTAAATGGTTTATACCTCTCGTGGTACCAGAGCCACATGGTGTTTACATGCTTCTGACTTCAGAAGGCAGACTCCATTTAACAGACAGATTCATACTGCTTTTTTATTGCATTAAATAATTCCCTTTGTCGGTGAAGGAAAGAGAATGAGAGGCCACTGGAGCTGCCTGATGAATGCCCAAGCCTATTCCATTAAACAAAGGGAATGGCAAAACTCAGGAGGGGCAGCAGCACTTTGGAGTGAGTTCCCATTTATTCATTTTGTTCCAAAGGCAGTAACAACTCCTACCTCCTACAGGCAGAGTCCAAGAGAACACAGTATTTACATTTAGGTTTTATCAGTCTTCTAAACACACTACCTACAGCACACACAAGCACGTCTAACACATATCCACGAGGTCTTTAAGAGTTCCTATGATCAAATTAAAAAGGTATACATGGAATCAGTATAAAATATGATAGATAAATCCCCCTGAAGCAAAACTACCCAAACAGTGACTCTGTATAGGAGGTTTGCCTCTGACCTGTTTTAATCATGTGAAGTACAAATTAGAGACAAATAGAGTACCTAATTCCACATGCACCAGAAATCAGCAAACATACTCCCAGTAACTGTCAAGCCATGGAACTGATAACCAAGTTCCTAAAAGCTGCCTGCTTTTGCTGGGAGCTGTGGCAGGTAAGAGCAGGCAGTGGGGACACCCCACACTCCCAGCCAGGCTCTGACAAGGCAGCAGCACACAGTGCCAAGCAAATTGGGCACAAAGCAAACAACAAACACTAGCAAAGGGTGGCAGAGGCTGCAACCTTGTAAAGCACTACAAGCATTTCCTCTTTTTGGAATACATTCTAAGCACAGTGGGACATAAAGCAGTTCATACATTTTTGCTGCAAGAGGCCTAAAGTAAAAACCAGGTAAGTGGCAACCTAGGCAAAGAATACAAATGTACTGGAGAAACACTTGAAATACAGACATAAAATAGTCATCAAGCTTCCAGTAGCTGAGGAAAAAAGAACAGCAACAGAAGAATGGGCACTGGCCTACCTATTAAATGATATGTTGGGCATTGAAGAGGCTAATTTTGCCAGACTTCAAAAGATCAGCAACTCTCCCACCCTTAATTTTTGGACACAACTTTTTGTGTTAGTTCATGCTATGATACAAGATTAAACATTCAAAAAGAGAGAGAGAAATATACCTACCAATGGAGAACCTTCTCCCATCGTGAGAGTCTGCAGGTGAACCACACTCATTATGTGATAATTAATGCTCTCATCAGTTAAGTCACTGGACTGAAAAACCCCTGTGCTACAAAGAGTAGGAATTGTGTCTTTCTCAGTGCCCCGATGTAATTTACAACAATCTATTAGAAGAAGCAGATCCAAGCTGGAAGTTTATCAGCACCATGGCAATTCCCATCCTGCCAGACATGGGCCATGACAGGAGGAGGCTGCTGCAGTTCTCATGGAAGGCACAATAATCATCACAGGCAGATTTGGTGCAGACACAAATAACCCAACTAGCAACTCTTACTGGAAACCTTTTCTAAACCTGGCTTTGGGTAAAAACTTGTTTTTATCGAAGTTAAGGAGCTTTGCAACATCAGTTCTGCAGTTCAGCTGTTACAGAGCCTGGCATACTCACTCAGTGTTCCTCTCATATTTCTGAAAGGGTGGAATATAAAATCCTGATCTTTACGTGAACATACGGATTATCAACTCCTTTTAAAATGTTCATCTTTTGATCAGCAAGTACCTGATGCACAACTCCAGATACCATGGCATTTATGCAAGGAGCAAATGTATTCAAGGACGTTTGCAGTTTTCTCTTTGGAGCTGCTCTCATGCAGTGGAGTTCTGATAGCGCTCCAAGGCTTCTATCCCCTTACAAGTATCTCTATTCTAACAGCGTATTTTGACTCGACTTTAAACTGCACAGAGGAGAACACTGAAATTGCTATGTCAGATAAGAGCACTGGATCTCTTCCAGCTTTCTGCCTTGGAGTGGCAAGCACTGGGTGTTTTAAAGGAAACTGCAAAGGTCTTGGTAAGACACAGCTCTTAGGAGACTGGGCCATACAGGACCTTGTTTTTTACTTTTCCTAACACCCATTAGTCACTTTCTGGCTTTGCACTGAAAGATGAGACTTTTATGTCTTTTGCTTTTACTAACTACCCCATGTGAATTCTTTATGCACGTGAATGGCACCAGGAATCCCACAGGAACTGCATTGTGTCACAGTACAAACTGAACTACACAGTTGAAACGAGACCTACTGATGATGTGAAAAAAACCAAAGAAAAACAAACAAAAAACTCCAAAACAACAACATCAACAAAAAAACCCAAACAAAAAAGGTATATTTGACTTTCCCTGAGAAGTCCTTCTTTGTTACTTTTCCTATGAATTTCAAATTAAATAACTCTCTGGCATCACTCTATTTCCAACTGTTCTATGTATTAGATTTGTACATAGTTATCTTAAGATTTTGGTTGATTTTAGTCTTACATTGATAGAGTAAAGCATATTCCTTTCCAGGAGCTTACAGTCTTCCAAAGGAACGTGGGAACCTGCTCAACCTGCAGCAGCAGCAATCCTCACAGAAGTGGGTTTGTTGTGTGAATTATATTAGTATTTGTCTATTCCTGCTCTGGATTTCAACCCATTCGATCTGTCCAAATGACACACAAATGATGGCCCAAACATCTGCTGGAAGATCAAACCAGCAAGGTGTGTGACTTCCCTCTGACACAGGCAGCAGCTTCTGTCATCCTATAACAAAAGAGGTGCCCTGAGGGACCGAGTGGACAGAGATGCCCCTGCAGGTGCTGTCTGTCTGGAGGCAAAGTGCTGGGTTTAGAACTGAGCCCATGTTTGAAAGCCTTCCTGTGCTCTGCCAGTCCCTGTTAGCACTGAGGGACGCAGGAATCAAGCTCGGGACTCACTCAGGCTCAGCCCTCCTGTGTCCCCACTGCATGGGCTGAACACAGTCTCTACCTGCTTATCAGCTCAGCATTTCTTGCTTTCCAGCCATTTCTGCATGCAACCAAGCTGTCAGAGAAAGGTGCTTGTAAGCCTCTTACCTGCTGGGCAGATACAGAATACTGGATAACAGGATTTACAAAATACAGACATGCAACATGCCTACCCTACTATTGTTACAAGAAGGAGAAGAAAGGGAGAAAACCCCTACTCCTCTCTCCCTGTCAGCTTCCTCTCCTCCTCCCTGTGCCTGCAGCAAGCACCCTTCAGCATTTTGGGTCATCAGAAATTAACAGTTTGCAGATATTTATTGTTCTACACTGTGACAAAGCAGGCAAACACCATGTAAAATATCTGGGTCCCTTTGAGTTGGTTTGTCGTTTGTTTGCTGTTCTGTCCCCTGGGTGAAAGACATTTAGTTTTAACAAACAGTAGAGTACACTGTCACAGAAACCAAAACAAACCTGCAGGAACAAAGATTATATTTCTTTTTTAAATTAATTACATGGGAGTCTGTTGCACTTTTGTAAATCACTTTAAAATGCTGGGGTCTGGTTGCATGTTTGGTTTTTTTATTTAACCACATTTAAGACAATTTTCTTGGGTAGACATGAAAAAATGAGCTAAGAAGTCCTTAAAATCTCACGCGTTTTTTCTTCAAAGCTCTGTTTGTCAGACACCCCAGTGGGGAAAGACAAGGAAGGATGGCAAATACAGAATGGAATAGTCAAAACGTGCCACAACAATACACCTTGTGTATTTTATTTCCTTTTAGACTGTAAAGTTCATCCCATCATTCCTGGGGTCTCTCATGCAGGGGTGTTCTGACACAGCTCCAAGCCCTCTGCCTGAGCAGACGCAGATTACAGGCTGGGTAACTAACCAAGGCTGGCAGCATAATTAGGATTCTGAGCCTCCTCAGGAACACCAGCTACCAAAGCTGCAATATCTAAACACTGCTGCAGCCTGCTTAATTGAAAAAGACTTGATTGAATTATTAAAAGCTCCCCAAATCTGAAACTTTTAATGAAGAAGAGAGCAAACATTTTCTGCAGGAAAATGGCAGGCAAGAGCATTAGGCTGAAGCCAGGGAAGGAAGTGACTAAGCATGTAACTGCAACCATTTGGAATAAATCATTCCTATGCCAGTCACGGTGTGAATGAGCACAATTATATGCTTCTGAACTTTGTTCATGTTTATCTCCTCCAGTTGCAGAATGTGCTCAACTGTCATGTCTATTTTCTCTTCAGAACGTTCCTGATGCTGTGTAATAGCACAGTGCCCTGACTGTCTCTGGATGGGAAATCACAGCTCAGAACCCCACAGTGAAGCCCAGAGGTCAGCTGCAAGGCTTTTTTCCCTGGGGAGTTTTTCATACATGAGCAAGTGAAGGGAGAGGTTGGTAATTATTTTAGAATATTTCAACAGGTCAAATGAAATCAAGTTACTCTGCCCTTTTGATCTCTGTGTGCCTGTTTATGCTGAGGAGCTGTAAGGCCAGAAAGCACAAGAATAAACCTCTCATCTAGTGATCCAGGTCTGATCTAAGAAATGCCGTGCATACATACACCTTGTTTCAGGGAGCTAGAAAATGTTAGTCACAATTCTTACATGGAAAATCAAATGTAATATTCAGCAGGTATTTAAATAGTTTGCAAAATGGTACACTTGTAACATCAGAAAGATCCTACAAATGAACAGACATTGCCAAACATTAACCAAAGACTTGAGATAGTTTTGCATTTTAAAAAGAAGTATCTGTTTCTATATTTGATGACTATGCTGTCCTCACATGGAATTTTGCTATTAGGCCATTCTAGTTAAAAAACAAAATGCATCAAAATAAATGACACCCATAACAAGAAAGAACAATTAGAACAGATAAAGAAGAATTTGTGTTGTAAGTCCAAAAAGGAAAAGATAGCTTAACTGATGGAAAAGATGTATGTTTGAAAATAACTAGTAGCAGCCAAACAGTCAAGTCATCTATTACACTGATGAACCTATAGGAAAACTAAATGTCACTATCCCTCTCTCCTAAGTGGAGAGACTGAGACCAAAGGGAATTAGGGCAAAGACTGAAGTTTGGAAAGCAACAATAGGTTTTGACAGGATGTGGACATGGAGGGTCTCCTACCATGAGCTGCCTTCCTCCAGCAGCCAAGGAGCCACTGCAGCCACCAGGTATTCCAGTGCTGACCTGGCAGGTTAATCATGGGGTATCAAGGCAGTGTCATCTGGAGAGCCCCACAGCTAAATGCAGAACAGGGCATATGTCTGAAATGCCTAAGAATATGTGGGAACATGCATTATATATACGTATGCTCTATGCTGAGCAAGTGAAAAATACTAATTCCTCAGATGTATACTCAGGGTAGGAGTTAAAAAGGAGAAGCTCCAGGCAAAGGCATGAGGGCAGAGGGAACAGCTGGGGAGGAAAGGCTGGCCCTGAGAGTTTTAACTACACATCAACATGTAAAACTGCAAATGTCTAAAGTTTGTGGAAAATAAAACTCTGTCAAAACAACCATATTGCTGATGCTACCACTGTCTCATTAATCTTCAGACATTCCTGTTCCTACCAATACAACAGGACATGTTCAGAGCTCCCTCCTTTCCCTCTGGCCAGAACCGGACACAACCAGGTTATTTCTTTTCCCCAGGCTGTGCAGTCCAGGACCTGGCTACAGCTCTACTTGGATTCAGTTCTGCAATGCTTCTACACTGACATCCCACCATTGTAGAGCTCTCCACGAACAAAACTTTTCCATGAGATGCCCATGTTAATCTGGCTCCCCAGGAATTAAGGTCCTTACCTTTGCCCTCTGTCAGAGTCTGCCACTGATGCCTGTGCAGAATTGTCATAGCAATGCAGACATCAGACACCCCTAAGAGAACAATCATTCTTTATAGACAAGCACACCTCAGGATTTCTGAATACTCAGGTGACAAACTCCCTCAGTGCTGCCTGGACAAGCAGACAACAGGCAGTCTTCCAGCAATGGCATCCTGGCCCATAAAAGGCTGGGAAGCATTTGCAAAATAAATGAAATAAAGCTTAGGTTTATTCTAACCTAAATTCGCTGGTATCTTCACAGAGACTGCAGACAGAATCACAACAATGCCCTGCATTTCACACCTACCCATCTCCAGGGCACTTATGGTGGCTATTGTTCATGCTCTGCAGGTTGAATGCAGCATTACACGTTGTAGTGTAGGGTGTAATTCCTTTCTTTTACTTCAGTGATGATCATTTCCCTTCTGCTCTTTCTCCTCATATTCACCTTTCAGCAGGATGCCGGAGGACAAGCCTGAATGGATCAACAGTAAATCCATTGAAACAGAAGTAGCATCTATTTCAGAGTAAGTCAAATGATAGCTTTACATCTCGTGTCATGTCCCTGGAGAACGAGACTGAAGCACAGGCTGCTTGCCCTAAACAGCTTCAAAATCATAGGACAACAAGTCAGCTGGGGACCAGCCGAGTGTCCAGTGCCTCATTAGGGACACAGGGCTTATGACAGGGTGCAGAAAGATCTCCCCAGGGTTGTGAGGAGCAGAGCTTTGTGTGCAGCGTTACCTCCCTAGGACAGTGCAGAGGGCCCTGTGACCCAGGCACCATGCTGAGAGCCCAGCAGTGTGTAACTGGGCGTGAGGGAAGGGACAGCCTGCATGGCACAGTGACCGTGGCACTGAGGAGACCCACTGGGCACACACACTGACACACGTGCCCTGCTGTCCTCTGCACACAGTCCAACCTCACACGGGCACTGCTTCCCAGAAAGGGGGCACAGCTCCTGTTCTGCTTCAGCTTACCACAGCATGTGCACCACAGCACCCTTTCACCCTCACAGGGCCAGGCAGGCCTCACAGAGCAGAAGAGAGAGGGGATATTTTCATTTACCCACCTCCCCTGCTACCTCTTACCACCATGGTCCATGAGGACAGTATTGACCAGCTGCTGGCATCAAATCCTCTCCACTCTCAATGCCCTTTCACTGTCTCTTCAGAGCATTTTCTGTTGCCTCAATTTCCCTAGCCCACATGTTCCTCGAACCTGGCTTTCCCACACTTCCCTTTCCTTCTGCCTGCCTTTGGCAAACCCTGCATCCTGAGTTTCTCTCTGTCTTCCCACGCTCTGGTATTTACACTGGGAGTTCTACACCCCAACTCTAATCTGATCCTCATGGAACAGCAGGTTCATTTAATCACTGCCTCAAAAATTGCAAAGACATTTTATTAGACTTATCTCTTTTAATGACACAGTGATAGCACACCACAGCACCATTCAGACCAAGGGATTTCTGCTAACCCAGCTGACTCCTGGTTTCTTTGTAGTGAAGTCAAGTCAAGGGGGACACACAGTGTCACTCCATGACCCCAAAAGGAGCACAGTGTGGCACCTGCTGAACACAGTTCCCCAAAGGGATGTGCAATTCACCCAAAAGGTGCCCCCAGACCCCTCTGTCTGTGGGCAGAAAAGTGCTGTGTTCTGTCCTGCTCTAAATTCCCAAGTCTGCGCTTTACCAACATCACGCACTGTGTTTAGAAAGGCTCATAGAGCTTTCCTGGATGAATTTCTTATGAGAGCAACAGAAATTCTTTAATTACTTTCTCCCCCCATCCCCTTTTTTTTTGGTAACACCACCATTAAATAAGAACTGTATTTTAATACAAGATTTGCTGTTTCCAATTTTCTATGCAAAATGTTTCAATTCCTCTGCAGAGGAACAGGCTTTCACAGGCAATGTCACCTTTTGATTCACCATTTACTGTTCTGGCTTCAGTTCATGGTAAGCTTTCCATAGGGAAGTCATAGCTAGGTACAGAGAACTCAGCCAGAATGAATGGGAAAAGAAACTATGCTAGAATTTAGCTAGGTAAGGAAAACCAAAATCAAACATGAAACTAAACCAAAGCAAATTACTGCAAAATCAGATAGCAGGGAAATCCATCTAGAACAATTCCCACACAGAAAACCTATGGAAAGTGTAGGACCAAGAGAAAAATCTGGACCATCACTACCCTGGGATAGTGCATCATTTCCAAACAACTCTGAATTTCTCCATCACGATGATGAAGAAAACTAAGTGTTCATCACAGGCCCTGCCCGACACAACTGTTCCATCTGGATGAATGGTAAGGCATATCTAGCAGTACATTTGCCAATGTATGTCACTTGCCCCCCAGAAAATCGACTTGGAGCGATCACAGAGTCACAAAACTCAAAGCTCACAAGCATTTCAGGTTCTGTGGTATCTCAATTTCTGTTTAAGGCTGAAATGCCAAAACACAGACTGTGTTCAAGAGTACAAAAATAGATGAAATAATTTTCTGAAGAGTTTTTGCTTTGCAGACTTGGCTAAAACACTGTTTCCATGGGCTGAAGAGGAGGGCTAACATCGTTTCTGAGCACTAATGTTCACTCAGCACCGTCACTGAGGGTTCTGTCACCTGCCCCTCTTCCCTCGTGGCCGTGTCTGGGAGCTGCTGTTCCAGGCCAGCACCCCAGAGAGGTGAGCTCCCAGTGCCTGTGCCCACAGCACACACCTGTCCTGCAGAACCAGCACACAGGGACTCACACACACACTGCAAGTGACACTGCCACCATGGCATTAGCACAGCCCTGATTTGGGGCACCCAGAAGCAATGTGTTAGTTCCAATGGGAGCTAGCTTAGCCATAAGAGAGGCTAACCAGTTGGGCTGTTGGGCCTCAGGTTCTTCTTCCTGGTTATGTGGGTTAAAAGGCAATGCAACAGGGTTATACTGATACATAAAGTGTAGTTGATAAAAGGCCAAGGTATCTTCTGATCTAAGACGCAGCTTTAACTTAATTCTCTATTTTGCATTGTTTATAATATGGCCAGACTGGTCTGAAACTTTATATGAAATGTTTAAGGCTGGGATCAGCTCTATTTCCACAATTGCAAAAGAACCCATTCTGCTGTATGAAGATACGGAAATGCAATTTTAAGAAACTGTTTATCAGACACTGGCACTTTTCCTGCTTATGTAATTCAAACAGGATCTCAGTAAAGAAAATTGAATTTGGCAATCCATTAACATAGATTTGATGGTCTCTCTGTTCATCTCTTGATGTCTCACCCCTTTCAGAAAAATGAAAATAACTCTTGGTAAAAGAGTGGCTGTTCCCTCTTATTAGTACAATATATTGGCAATTATTAAAACTCTGGGAAAGCTGCTGAAGCTCTGCTGACTCATGGTGGCCAAGAAGTTCCTTGTTACCTCCACAACCAACGTGGAGGAGGGAGAGAAGTAAAAAAACTAATAGGCAAAGTTTGGGAAGAAGGCTGAGTGCAAGCTGGTACATTAAGTAGCACCAGTTCTTCAGGAGAAAGGATTTGGGTGTCACCTGAAGCTTTACCTGCTGTGTTTGAACCAGGTGAAGATTCAAACCTAACTTCACGCCATGGAAGTTCATGAGCCTAAAGGAGTCATTTCAATCAATGAGCTCTCACAGGCATCTACTGTCGATGGAGGAAGAGCAGCAGTCCAGGAGGCAAATTGACTTCCTGAAGGTCTGAACTGTCTCCTTGCTGCTCCATCAAGCACAGAGAGACCCCAAGGCAGTGATGGAAAGCCTGCACCAGCACACCAGCCTGGCACGTGACACTGGTGTCAGCAGAGCAGCTGCCCAGACTGTCACAGCTCCCAGGGCAGCCTTCACTCTGTCACGGGCTCCTCCACCCTATCCATCACACTCAGGAGCCAGAAACAAGCTCTAGCAGAGAACGGGTGATGGTGACACTGACAGAGATCAGTGCAGGAATTAACCCTTTCCCACTCCACACATCTGACCCAAAGGGAAGAATTTCCACAGAACGTGTCTGGATGCAGGAATGTACTTCTGATGTGAAAGATGCTCACAGTTGCTATCTAGGAGTGACTGTGCTCCTAATTTAGGCACTGTAGTCTGATGCCTTAATACTACTGGGATTACTGTAAACCCGAAGTCATTCACAGACTGAGTACTAGGCAAAGCTGGCATTTTAGTGCCTGGGAAATGGCAGGTTTCACCTCATTTTAAGTTATTCTATGCCCACAGCAGTGAATAATAAGAGAAAAGTCAAAGCCCATTATTCGAAGGGGTAAGGATTCTGACTCAGAAAGGCAAAGTGGTTCTCAGCACTGTCTGGGTGCATTTGAGGACTGCACTCTGCACGGCTTTCTTAAGGAGCAGCACACTTTTCTTTCCAGCCCATCCTCACGTGACAAAGAGCCATGATTTTCCACTTCCCCACTCTAATATTTGATCACATATTTCTTGGCGAAGGAAGACTGCCAGCATGGTAGAGCTGCTGTAACACCATCTTACCTTTACTGTGCCCAGCTAAGAGGATGTGTTCTTTCCCTACAGCACACAGGAAAGAGGAGAAGGCTAAGGAAAGACAAGGCAGCTCTTTGGTGGATACATGAGGACTGTCCAGCATCACACATCTAAAGAAACCTCAGCATATTTTATGTCCACATAAAATCCTGTCCCTGTCCTAAACTACAGTAAAAAACCCTCACCTCATTAAGGTACTACACCAAGCTGCTCAGTTGGTATGCTGTAAGGCTCAGGGAAGCCTGTGGTTGAAGTGTTAGTGTTGTGGAACAAAGTGACAGCAAGTTGGGAAATAAACGAGCGTGGTACTCTCTTCTAACCTCCCGGCACTGTGCCTTTCAACAGAAAAGAAAAGGCAAAAAGGCAAGATGTCAGCTCCAAACCATTTTTCACGTTGTAAAATATAGCGTCCACACCGAAACACTTGATAAGAGACACACCGAGGGGGCTGATACCTCACTGCAAAACAGTGAGTGACTGCCAAAAGGTGATGCGAACACACAGCTAACGCAGCAAGAGAAAACACCCTCAGCACCCCGAAGTGCACCTATGGCAGTGCCCGCCCCACGCTCGGGGGTGCGGAGCAGCCTTGCCCCCAGCCGGGGGGGAGCGCTGGGGTGCCCCACACATCTGGCCGCTCCCCACAGCCCACGGCAGCCGCTCGGAGGGGCAGCGGAGCGCTGCCATTCGCGGGGAAGGCAGGGCGTGCTGGTGTTTGCCCGCGGTGCTGGTGCTGGTGCTGCTGCCGCTGGGGGCAGCTTTACATAAGGCAGCGCCGCCCCAGCCCCGCCACAGACGGAGGGAGGCACGGACGGACAGAGGGACGGAGCGCTGGGAGCGCCGGGCAGCGGGAGCGGCGCTGGCTCAGCCTGCCCACAGCCCTACAGCCCCACAATCCCGGCACGGCACGGCACGGACCTGCTGCGCCATGGGATGCGCTGCCGGGAGCCCGCACAGCCCCGCGCCGCTCGCCCCACACAGGATATAACATGCGTGCCCACAAAGCAGCCTCTGAAAAGACAGGCTGGAACTATAAAGATGCAAACCCGTAATATCCATGAAGATCCTATCACCTAGGAAGACCTGGACATTTTGCTGCGAATGCTGCGTTGGGATTGATTTATTCTTGGAGTGTTCTGCACGGCTGGCAAAGAATAATGTTTCAAAATCGGTCCATCTCCCAAGGGGTCCAATTTTTCTTGCTGGGTGTCAGCGAGCCCTGACTCACTCCAGTGCAGCTGACAGGGGCTGCCATGCTTGTGGCACACTAAGCAAAAAACAAAAGACCTAAGGACGACCTTTGAACAACACAAAGGATGGGTATGTTTTTCATGTTATCTTTTTCATTTATCGTTCGTAATTACTGCATAGCCTGTGCTTTAATTACTCCGTAGACTTGGCTTGATGTGATTTGTTATTATACTTAAATGGCTTAGGGAATACACCTTTTACCCAACTGTTTTCCAGTATTTATATCAAGGTATTCTTTAAGAAAAAAGCTGAGTAAAAAAAAAAAAACCAATGTGAAAATTAGTTGAGTCTGGCTAGGGATTTTTAAATGACTGTCAAAGTAAAAGATTGTAGCATGATTGAAAGAAATGACTGATGTGTGGGGGGATAACTTTTCTAAGTTGTTTTTATTTCCAGGTTTCAATGTAATTAGGCTACTGAGCGGATCAGCTGTAGCTCTGGTAATAGCCCCTACTGTATTACTGACAATGCTTGCTTCTGCTGAACGAGGATGCCCTAAGGGCTGTAGGTGTGAAGGCAAAATGGTTTATTGTGAATCTCAGAAATTGCAGGAGATTCCCTCAAGTATATCTGCTGGTTGTTTAGGTTTGTCCCTTCGATATAACAGCCTCCAAAAACTAAAATACAATCAATTTAAAGGTCTTAATCAACTCACCTGGCTCTATTTAGACCATAACCACATCAGCAATATTGACGAAAATGCTTTCAGTGGAATACGCAGACTAAAAGAGTTGATCTTGAGTTCCAACAGAATCTCCTATTTTCTTAATAATACCTTCAGACCTGTGACAAATCTCCGGAATTTGGATCTGTCATACAATCAGCTGCAGTCTCTGGGATCTGAACAGTTCAGGGGCTTAAGGAAGCTGCTGAGTTTACATTTGCGGTCCAATTCCCTAAGAACCATCCCTGTTCGAATATTTCAAGATTGTAGGAACCTTGAACTGTTGGACCTGGGTTATAATCGCATCCGAAGTTTAGCAAGGAATGTCTTTGCAGGTATGATCAGACTGAAAGAGCTTCATCTGGAGCACAATCAATTTTCTAAGCTCAACCTGGCACTTTTTCCGAGGCTAGTCAGCCTTCAGAACCTTTATTTACAATGGAATAAAATCAGTGTGATAGGACAAACTATGTCCTGGACCTGGAGCTCGCTACAAAGGCTCGATTTATCTGGCAATGAAATAGAAGCTTTCAGTGGACCCAGTGTTTTCCAGTGTGTGCCCAATTTACAGCGCCTCAACCTGGATTCAAACAAGCTCACATTTATTGGTCAAGAAATTTTGGATTCTTGGATATCCCTCAATGACATCAGCCTTGCCGGGAATATATGGGAATGCAGTAGAAACATTTGCTCCCTGGTAAACTGGCTTAAAAGTTTCCGAGGGCTGAGGGAGAATACAATTATCTGTGCCAGCCCCAAAGAGCTGCAAGGGGTGAACGTTATCGATGCGGTGAAAAACTACAGCATCTGTGGCAAAAGTACCACGGAGAGGTTCGAACTGGCCCGAGCTCTCCCCAAGCCAACGTTTAAACCAAAACTCACCAGGCCCAAACACGAGAGCAAGCCCCCTCTGCCCCCCACCATGGGAGCCACGGAGCCCAGCTCCGAGGGCGAGCCCGACACGGAGCACATCTCCTTCCATAAAATCATAGCGGGCAGCGTGGCTCTCTTCCTGTCGGTGCTGGTGATCCTGCTGGTGATCTATGTGTCCTGGAAGCGCTACCCTGCCAGCATGAAGCAGCTGCAGCAGCGCTCGCTCATGCGAAGGCACAGGAAAAAGAAGAGACAGTCGCTGAAGCAAATGACCCCCAGCACCCAGGAATTCTATGTCGATTACAAACCCACCAACACCGAGACCACCGAGATGCTGCTGAACGGAACGGGACCCTGCACGTATAACAAATCAGGCTCCAGGGAATGCGAGGTATGAACCATTGTGATAAAAGAGCTTTTAAAAGCTGGGAAATAGTGGTGCTTTATTGAACCCTAGGGACTATAAAGGGAACGTTTTTCTCACTTTTCTGGCACAGCTCTTCTATGTCTCTTTTTTGTACATTCATAATACTGGTCATTTTACTCTCATACATAATCAACTCATTGAAATTTAAATACCACAATCAATGTGAAGCCTGAGCTCTGATTTAATACAATACCTATTGTACAAACCCTCTATTGATTTCATTAAAGTCTCTCTTGTTTTTAAATAGAGAACTTCTTTCATAAGTAATCCACTGCAGCAACTGTGCCTCTGTTGAGGGAGAAAAATGACACCAATGGTGGGAGGGGCAA